>UELU01137641.1:0-23467 GCA_900490025.1 Megastigmus dorsalis | reverse complement strand
TTTTTTTTTAAATATCCTGTCTAAAGGAACTTTATAATTCATACACATGCAATAAAAATTTCAGGAAGGTTTCTAAAACGTTCCTTGAGGTATCAAAAACAGACATTTCCAGGTTTCTTCAATGTTTCTTCCACGTTCTGCAATTTTTCGAGAAACGTTTCTAAGTCTTTAAGTTTCCAGAGCAACGTTCTCTGGAAACTTAGAAACTTCTTCAACTTCACATACTATGTGGAATATTATATACATGCAAGGATTCATCGTTCTCCAAAAAATTAAAATCAAATACGAAAAAGTCATATTCACTTTATTACCGCACCGGTAGGAAACGTATACCGAATAGTAGTTGTCAATAAATTTAGAAAAAGAATGTGACAGCAGCCACCATAAATTGGGCTAACAAAAACAATCGTTCCCTAATTAATATATCACCGGTTCTCTATATATCGGCCGAGCACATCGTACAACAATTCAAGCTTTCTAATTCTCCCGATTCTCCTATACAATTTCGTGTGTGCTGCGTTGGCGTAATTATTTCGCGATTTACCGGCCCTCGAGGACCTCCACGAACATACGCGCATCCCTATATACAGACATATATATACATATACGTATATATATCGCTGTGGGGAGAAAGAGAGAAAACGGGAAAGAGATCGGAGCAGGGGACGTAAAGCAGATTAATCCGGGGGAATGTTTTCTCGAATGCGAGGAGGGAAGGAGGGAAGGAGGGAGGGGTAGAGGGACACAGAGAGAGAGAGAGAGAAACGTTGTGTGTACGTGTGTTTTTGCGCCATACCGGCCAGCGACTCTAATGCGCCCGGAGTGCTGCATTTTCGCCAAGAGTTTTTACTCTCTTCTCTCTCTCTCCTTTTTTGCGCACAGGATTTTGCCCACTTTCGTCCTACGCGAAGATTAAACACTCGAGAGGAATGTGCCCCCTGCCTCCTTCTCCGCGGCCGCTGCCACCGCCACCGCCACGGCCGCTGGGCTGCACACACGAGCTGCGAAAAAGTTCCGTTGTATGGGAGGTTCTTCTGCATCACTTTAATCCGAAAGATTACGCGAGAAATTTAAATAATTCAAAGCTTTGCGCCGCTGAAACGAAAAAGAAGGTTCTAGCAATGGGACTGTGCGTATTATAGAATGTTTGAAAGTATAATTGAACTGAAGAATATGATGGAGAATCTGACGCGCATACCTTACTTTTTCTACTGGCGCAATATAGGCTACAATTGATTTAAATCGCGTTTTTCTGAATGGTAAATAGAAGAATATAATGGGCCTTTACTTTTTCGGTTCGAAATGCTTATTTAGTGCTGTATAAAAAGAAAATGAATATGCGCTATCGATACATCGAACTGCGAAATCAATAAGAGCTTTAATAGAAAAATTATCGGTATATCAGATAATTCTTGTACACAACTATGCGATAAACAATATGTTCAAAACGCCCATTCCCTATTGTGCCATAATGAAGCAAGTATACTACTTATAGTAAAATACATGTATATATTTAAGAGATGAGTTGTTAGCGATAGACTGCATGCGAAGTATTTGTAAATAGAGCTATTGTTCGCGGGAATGGATTACAACTGCTTGCTGTACATGCACTTTCTCTGTCGCTCGCGGTGAGAAATAAACGAGCCGCTGAGTCGAGATACAAGCTTGCGATAAGCAAACCCAGTGATTTGCCTCCGTCGCGCTTGTATCAACAGATTATGCGCTGTGTTCTGGAATCTTTCCCTAATGTATTTATAATGTTTACATTCGCTCCACGCCACGTACCATCAGATGCGCTTTGCACACTGGTATTTGTGAAAATGTTGTTCTTAATTAGCTTATTCGTATACAATTTTCTTATCATTAGTTCCAATGTTTTTACAGTGGGCGCGTTTGCGCACTAAAAATTAGGATAATGGAAAGCTTATATTTTAGGCTTTCATCCTGATTAATTAAACTACCCCTTCTAACCTTATAACATTAAAGTACATATTCTTTAATTTATGATCTTGTCAATATTGATATCATTATATTTGATTAATTGATTTTTAGGTATAGAAAGAAGTGATGCTTTTGGTAAAAAATTGATAGTAAAGGTCAGAGTGACGTCAGTCTGCGCGTCGAAATTGGCATTTGAGCAGCAGCAAGGTCCGCGCGCGCGTGAATCTACTTCGGGCGCGAGGCTGTTGTGCCGCTACGTCAACGAGAGGCCTTCAGAAGGGGGGCAGATCGAGGGGGCGCCGGCAGGGGCCTACACAGCTCTCGTCGACGTTTAAATTTTCATTTGGGCGCCGTCGCCACTCCGGCTACGCCCACGCGTGCGCGCCCGCCGCGCGGCTTCATTAAAACGAGCCGCGTCGCTGTACTCGCTTAATCCCGGCCGCGCTGCCCCGAGCCATGTTCGATAAACATTGACGTGGCGCGGGGGCTCGATTTTCCCTCTCTCTCTCTCTCTCTCTCTCTCTTTCCCTACCACTCTGAGTTTCAGCTCTCAGCTCCCTCCTATCGCCCACCGAATCAAGAGACCTCACCGCCATAAGCTCCGTCGTGTACGGGACTTCTTGCTTACGGGAATTCTGAGAGACGATTTTCGATATCCGTGTCATTATGTACTAATTGTATCGATATCGATGATTTTTTTCATAAGCATATCATGAATCAGTTTACTCCATTGCTCTACGAGTATAAAGAAATAAAGATTTGATTCCTATACCAACAATTTGAAATATCTAAAAAAATAGTCTGAACCAATTCAAATTACATCCTGACATAATAATGAGTCTGTATTAGGGTGCCATGAAGCAAACTTTCTCACTTATGGGCCGATTGCAAAATAACGCGAGTCATATTTTATACATTTTGAATTCGAGTTCTATTAATAATCTGGTATCTCGCGTGATTTAATTTTAAAAGTTCAATTCTGAACAGGCTTAGACAGACTTCGATTAGATACGTGTGCAAGACTATTTTTTTCTTTTACACTGAGCAACGTTGATTTTTCCTCTAGAATCTCATCAACAGAGGGCACATCGAATAAGATCATTTTTTCCCCTTGGCACTCAATCTTGGAAAGAAGCAAATCGACAAGAAAAAAGCTGGAAATAGGGAGGAGGAAGAGGAGAGGGAGAATCTCCTCGCTTGCGCCCTAGTAGGGAAGTGCACTCGGCCCTAGTAACATTAGAGAAGGCGCCATCCGCGCGAGAGGAAGACGCAGGGAGAAACCTGCGGCGCTTCAATGCTGCCTGCGCAAAAAAGAAGCGGCCTCCCTATACCAACCGGCCAAGCTCGTTTCTTTTCTGCTTTACGATTTTAATAAATCTCCGCTCTCGGAGGTAATTTGCGTCGGCTGCGGGAGCGGACATTAAACCGTTCTCCCGTTTCTTCGTTCCTTTTTCAGTCTTACTGCACACATCGTGCGGCCAAGCGCACCTCTCTATGCTCTGGTGACGGAATTAGTTGCGCTTGTCGCTTAATCTATTGCTGCCTCGGAATTGTTCGTTTTGAAAATTTTTCTCTCGCTGACACTGTCATTATACTTATAAATGTCAGCTCGGTCAATTTTTCAAGCTGCAAATCCGAATGCACTCTGCTGTACTTTGATATAGACTGTCACAAAATAAAATCTCTGATTAAGGAATACGGATTTTTATTAAACAGAATAGTAGAGTCGTAGCTGCTGTGGACAGACCTCTTTCTACAAGTGAGGCTAACAAAATTTTTCAATGGCTTTAGGAGAATTCAGTAATAATAAATTTTACTATTTTAACGAGTAAATATATTCGTATAGTGAAAATTGCAATTTTCAAAAATAAATTCCCGTGATAATGACTAATTTGGCAAGTGAATATCTTTACAGATTGGTTACGTTTACAGCAGTTACTATATTTACGATCAAATTTTGAGTTATTACACGATAGCGTATAGCAATTTTTCCTATTTATTTTCTTTCAGTGTAGTTTAGAAATTTGCTATTTTTTCAAAAACCATCTTTAAATTTTAGGAAACCGTTTCGATTGTCTCATTTTGATAAACTAGCGCTTTATCATCATAACAAATACAAAAATAATTATCTTTAAATCAATAGCAGTATAAAAAGCGAGTTTCATGACGTCCAACACAAAACAAATATTCTTATCCCATGAAGCGGAGCCTAGCCCCTTGATAAAAGCAACAAACAATCCCTCGTGCCTGTGACGGTATAGATCAAGCCCGGAAAAGCCTTAACCACGCAATTATCAGTCTTAAAACCGAAAATTTCACTCGCAAGTAATTTAGCGCGGGGATGCGCTGTAATCCCTAGGTCCACAAAACTCGCCGAGAGCAGAATCCTCAACAGCTCTCTCTCTGTCTCTCTGTCTCTCTCTCTCTCTCTGCCACGTCGCGGTTCTTTCGATATCTCCCTTACCTCCTCTCCCCATCCTCCTTCTCCGGCTTTATATAGCTCGAGCATGCTCCTCGCTCGCGGTCCATGAACCCGCTCACGTACGACGTACTTTGGCAATTAAGCGTCCTCTCTTTTATTTGTCCAGCAGCGCGCGCCTCTGCAGCAGCTCTCCGCTGTTAATTCGGGAGAATAAAGTGTAAGCAGATAACCCGGCGGCGGCCGTTTTCACGGACTGTCGGTCAGAGAGGACGTGGCGGCGAAGCAAAGCTCGGACACGGGGGAGAGAGAGGCAAAGACGGAGAGCTCTATATCGCCGCCGCGACGAGGTCAGATTATTGGGATTTGTCGAGTCGATGATTCGGAATTTTACGCGACTTTAAATTCTACCGCCGCTCCTGTGCGACTGCTGCTGATTTATTTTCGGTGGCTGCAGGACGAGATGTTGCTGCCTTACTGCGACTCGCGAGTGACGCACGGTCTACACATTTTAGTGCGCTGGGATTGTCGATTGATATTGCCGTTCGATTCAAAGTGCATTTGCATCAGTGTTGACTATTTTCTATATACGTTAATCTGCAGATTCAGCAATGAAGAACGATTATTCTTTAGTTCAACATAGCGTATGTCTTCGAATCTTACATATGTGAGGATTTGATACAGGAATCAAATTCAAGTACTTCATGTAAAATATAAGTAATAGCGAAGTTTCAGTAGGCTTGACCTTGATTGATATATCTTCTTGATAACATATGCATATTTCTGTAAACCAAATAATGACTGAATTGACTACAGTCAAATAAATAATACTTTAAAACCCGCGACCTCTCTTCATTTCTTTAAATATAAACAGAAACTTTTTCTTCATAAAGGTATACAGCTTGAGTTGAAAATTGATTAAATCTCTTTACTATCTCTTTAAACACAGCATATGAGCCAGAGTACTTTTATTTTAAAAGTATTTTTTTAAACTCTATAGCTTTTTACACGCTAAATAAAGTCCATTTGTATTACGTAAATTAAATCAATCAATGATTATTTGCTTCGGCAATTTTGCACAATATAAAACGGTCGCGTATATAACCAATTTAATTGAAGGTTTTTCAGTGCGTAATAATTTATCGATTAAAGCCCGTTAGTGAGCTGAGTATTATTGGATCGAGTCTATATATACGTATACACACTCGTCTATCAATACAATTTTAATAACCCAATAGGTACAGTTTTTTTCCATTAATTAATCAAGTTAATGACTTTTGAATGTCATTTTATCAATTTCAAACTGACAATTAATAAGCAATAGCGAAAGATAAAAATGGAGCGCACAAAGGGCGTAGTCTAACCAGCATCAAAAGCCTAGCACATGAGTCACATTTTAATCATGTCAGGTCGCAGCTTACAAACAGCTCGAAATTCCCGTAGCCAAACAGAAATTTTCCGTAGCTCCCGGCGCGACGAGGAACGATATCTCGATATGTGACGCGCCGCCGCGACAAGTTTTTCCATCGCACGCACACAACACACACACACATGGCACGTCTTGATCGTCGAAGTCGTCGAAGTCGGGAGAAAGAGATTTGGAGCGCATCCAAGATCCAAAATTCCTGGGGCCGCGCGTCACAACCCATTGCACACGGCGAATCGCGCGCGCCGCGGCGCTTAATGCCCCTCTGGCTTTCCGTGTGTGCCTGCCTCGCGTCCTTCGTGCGCGCAGGCTATATGTGCCTGTGGATCTGTGTATGCATGTGTGTGTGGAGCGACGACCGAGAGAAATTGCCAGTGGGCGGCATTTTTCATCCGGCGTTTTCTTTTCCTTCCTTCGACTCCACACACACACACACACACACGCACACACACACACACTCTATCTCTCTCTCTACTCCTCACTTTCCGCCTCGTACTTTTTATATTCCTCTACTGCTATTTCTTCCTTGGCCCCCGCGCGACTCACTGCCTCATGTTGATTACAGTAATATGATTTTTCAGCTTTGGGGGATGAAGCTATATCGCTCAAGGATTTCGCTCCTTTATTCCCGACAACCGAATCCTCGCCGATCCGATTCCTATTTATTATTGTTTACGGGTTTTTTCGACCGCCAAGTGAATGTTCCTACTTTTAATCTTGACATATGATACAACAGATATGACATCGCCGTTGCATTATTTTCCTCTTTCTTTAATCGATTTCAATAATGTTTGAAAACAAGAAAGCAAAATTAAGCGTGAAATATTGAAGCTTTAATATTTTTGCTATAATTTTTATTTTAATAGATATCATATTACGTACAAATAAAATATTAATGATGTACATTTCATTCACTGATAATTTATAATGATATTTAATTCATTAATATAAAGGTGCAAACAAATAATGTATGTTTCTATTTTTTGTTTCAGGTGAGTAAGAGTACTTACTTTGATGCTTCTTCTATAGCGATACAGTTCGTAAGTAGTATAAAAGTACACAATTACGATCTTAAAACGAATATATACTTGCCCGTAAAAACTTTGCCCCTCGCAATCTCGCAATCGTATTATAGTGCTGTTAAAAATTAATGAAAGGGGGACTAATAAACCGATTTCAGATAATCAAAAAATTTTCCATAACCGTTTTGCGAACGTTCGGAACTTATTATCTCTGTCCTCGAAATATATAAAGTTTGATCGGAGTTCCCTAAACTCGCGTAGAGCCGATATCATTTCTAAAATAAAATCAACGATTACTTTAAGAAGCCCAAGTTAGCGATAAAAGATTGTGATTCGTTCTTTCGCGTGTCTTTGCAGGGGGAGAGGGAGAGGCGAAGGGGAGAATCAAGTTGAGAAACTTTTTTACGCGATGATGCTGCTAATAAAAATAACCATTCGTATGAGAAACTTTGGCCATAATAATTCAGCCAAGCAAATGTATTCAGTCAATACGCGAGGACTTATAAGAGATTGGACTTTAAAGAAGGATGTCATAAAAACCTTCCTTTGCCCAACTATTTTAATTTCCCGAATCAGTTTTGGTTTCAATAACTAACAATTATATGTCTAATAGGATTTGAACAAATTTAATAGTGTTATCTTTGGTTCATCAAACGATTACTTCGTTTAAGGAAACTCCTCGCTGTATAACGAAAGGAATTTGCTATTAATTCAGAACTCAAAACCAAAAACAAATGTAAAATTTATTGCGCCAACAGTGCAATCGTTCTACTCCATCGACGTAGTCCAGGACCATGACAAAAAGACTGCGTTTCGATCGCGCCACGACAATAGTCCTGTAATAACCAAGTCCTAAACCATCTCTCTCTCTCTCTCTCTCTCTCTCTCTCTCGCTCTCTCTGTGAGTGAGTCTGTCTCTTTCTGCGGCGTTATCAGTGAGGCAATTCGAGGCGCGAATTGACGCGTCCCCGGAGTGCCCGCGTGTCCTATACCCGGAATAGCTAATATCTTGATCTTACACACGACGACGACGGAGGCGAAGTGGCATGGCAGGAGTGAGGGAGAGAGAGAGACTCGCGCAATAAAAGCCGCCCTGCTCGCACAAATGGATTCGCTTGTTTGGATTGTGCGGTGCTCGTCGTCGGCGGCGGCCCCGTTTTTTACGCGCTCGCTCGTCTGTTACGCAAATGTATTTGCTATAGGGTATTCGATTTTATTATAAGCCGTTTTGTTTTACGCTGCCGTGCGCCGTGTTTACGAGCGAGATTTGGCCGCGTTTATAATATCGATTCCTTCGCCAGCTCCTATCATCATGCACTATACTCGCTTTAGAGCGTAATTTTAGCCTTATATTGGTCTAAAGCATCGAGCGGGCCTTAGTGCATAGTGCAATTTAAGGACTGCCTGCGTCTTGTAACATTTTTTATAAACTGCCTGCGCAAGATTGCTTTCGGATTTGCAATACTGTGTTGATTGAGCGTGAACTCTAGTTAAATAATAATTATAGCTGAAATCATTTCGATACGCTTGTCGAGCGACGCCATTTTGAAGCCAATGCCATGAGGAAATATTATCCTCAATTTCCTTCATCAGAAACACATAATGGCGTACTTTGAATTCTTCAAGGAAGATACAAAAAATTCATTAACTTAAGTCTCATTATGGAATTAGTCTATGTGTAGAACCTCGGGTACGGATGATTCCACTGGAAATAAGTATTTCTTCTAGATAGGGCACACTAAGAAACTCCGTACTAATGGTACGTTTCTTTGAAATTCGCCATATAATTGAGAAAATGGCGCTTGCTCGGTGAGGGCGTCCGAGAGCAGCAGGAGCAGTAACATGGCCGATAAATCGATGAATCAATGAGCGCGCGCTCAGAGACGCCGCGTTAGCATCAGAGAGATAGAGAGAGAGAGAGAGAGAGAGAGAGAGAGAGAGAGGCTCGATCTCCGGACGGTCACGCTCGACGGTGCATCGCCAGCTAAAACGCAGGGAATGCGCAGGGGGAGGGTAGATTCATCGGCGCGGCGCAGTAGTATACGCAAGGCCAGTAGGGGACACTTGGGCGAGCGCAGCGGCCGCATCGTAAGCATCGGGGAGAGGCGCGTAACTCGATCGGACGTAGTCCCGAGGCGGACGGGCTCGTATAGTCGATCGCCGCCACTACTGGCTCCCCGCCGCCCGACCGCCCCCCATCCGGAAGCTCTATAAGCCACTTCCAATCTTGCTTGTGCCCCCAAGACCTAAACAGCTACGACACTAGCCCATTACTTACTGACCCCTTCCCGAGATCCTCTCTCTCTCCCTCTCTCTCTCTACCCTCTACCCTCTACCCTCTACTTATTTTTCGTCACTGCGCAGTGCACGCCGCCGCGCCGCGTATGTAACTAAGCTTGCTGGCTACTATGATTCCATGTGGATTCGATTGTATGGGGATTGGAAACTCTACGTCGGATACACCTTTCTACCATGGCACGTCTTGTTCTTGCGGAGAAATTGAATTTAGAATGAAATGTTCAAGCAGTAAAAAATATTACGTATACACTGACTGTACGCTCCATAACTTATAGTATATACATGAGTGCGCACGCAAGTACAGGGAATATTAGTCCAACTGAATGATCTTTATACACGAAAACGAGGTATATATATATATATATATATACTATTAAAATTCATTTTTTCTCAGACTAGGTATTTTATGTAACATTTGACATTTGAAAAGGTGATTTTCTTACACTTTAGTGCTTTTGCCGCAATGTATGAATGAATATATTACAGCCAATGTATTCGCCCGATATTAAACATTTATAAAACAGAAGAGCTGAATGAATCTGCAAAAATGTCAGTGACCCTATATATATACATATATTTATGCACGTATATATAGAGAAAGAGAGCGAGAGAAAAGCTGGACGTACAAAAGCTCCGAATCGAGTCCAGCGAAAAAGTAGTGGATGAGGGGGTGGGGGAGCGTCGTGGTAGGGGAGGGGGAGGGGGTAGTACGACAGAAAGAAAGAAAAGATTCGCCCCGAGCTAATTTTCGAGCCAAATGAAAGTCCACCCAAGACTTCTTCTTCCCAGCGATGCGCGCTGCTCACTTTATTTTGGCCCAAGATCCCCGAGGTCCTTCACCCGAACTTTCTGCGATGCTATCTCCTTCGCCGCCGTGAGCTTTTTGCTCGGAATTTTCTCTTTCTTATTTTCTCCTCTTCTTTCTCTTCCTCTTTTAATACTTCTTCTTCTCGTCTTTCCCTCTCTTACCCCTCCGCTATACTTGTTCACTTGCTTCCCCAGCAGTATTTTTCTCAGCTTTGATATTATAGCTTTCTTATCTCATTAACTTGATCAACGATATTTATTCCAACGGACTTTCATTTATGCTTCACTGAAATGTATCTTTAAATTTCAATGCTCTTATGCCACTTTACGAAGTTGCTATGCTGGGTATATGTTATTATTTACCGCAAATTCGATATGAAAATCATATAAAATGACAAATGGTATAGAACCTTCCTATAAACAAATTAGGCAGGGAACCTGTAATCAATTTGGAGGACTTGACTTGTGTTTAAGCGCTGGCGTTAGTGTGCGTTTCAATGTTAATTATTCAGTAAGATGCTAAAACTATCACAATTCAGAGTTGAAACTCTGAGCTTGATATTCACAGTCCATCTGCTAAATATATATTTAATACGTTTGTCTCCATCATCGTCCTATAAAACATCATTAAATTCTTGATTCAAAATATCAATCAAGCCTCAAGCAAAGGCCATTACCACTTGGAAGCATTACGAGCGATTCTTAGAAATCGCCCGAAAATGATAAACGCCAGAGCTCAGCGGATTTAACAAGGCCAGCAGTATAACGGCTTGGAGCATGAAGCCCGAGCAAAGTGATTTCCCCGATAACGATTATCCACACGATGCAGATCAAGCGTAGTACCCCATATACAGCATCGACTACGTACATAACACGTCTCGACGCTGGTCTCGAGACGATCGACGGCGGCGGCGCTTCCCGTGCGCTGGTGTGTGTGTCTGTGTGTGTGTGTGTGCGCGCGCGCGTGTCTATAGGTATGTGCAGCGCAGAGGCGAAATACGGATGGCTGCAGCGAGGCTGGCGAAATTGATAGAAGCGAGAGACGAGGCGAAAGGCGAGACGAGATGAGAGGAAATCGGTAACGGTCGCCGCCGTTCTTTGATGAGGGCAAAGAGAAGAGCCCGTCTGCAGTGTATGGCGAGAGTCAAAGTGGAGCTGCGAAATTCTCTTATAGGGGGATAGGGAATTTTTCGCCTTTTCCGGGAGTGCGCAGGAGACCTGCTTTTGTTGGCTTTATCGCTGATTGACGGATATTAATAGAAATCTAGCCAGTGCTTTATATAAAACGAGTAAATTCGTTTAAGAAAGAAAAAGCTTGCGTTATTCCTAACGCGAATTTCCAATAATGAAATTCTCACAATCCAAGTCTTAACTTTTTTAAGACTTATGCCAATTCGAGCGGGAACAACATTGCGCTATCGATCCTCAATTACCTCGACAAAAATAAAATAGGGAAAAAGGAGCAGGAAAGAAAAGGAAGGAGGTGTACCACGTTTCACTCGAAATGAAATTTAGTAGCCCAGGGGCGAGAAAGCCATAATACTTCAGTCGTCGTAGTGAGAAAAATGGATCGCTGTGCCCTTTCCCCGCCGACGGAGTCACGTTCGAAGAGGGCGCGATTTGCTTGTCCCGGGCGCGCAAGCTACAAGCGAAGGAAACGCCCGCGGGCCTTATCCTATAAGCTTGGATTCTCGCTAGAAGAAAAAAAAATGAGAGCGCACGTGTACTGGCGAAACTGCGGATTTCCGGAGACTAGGGCCACGACGATATCGCATGTGAAATTGCGTTGAATTGAATGGAATTGATGCTCTTTAAGTAACGTTTAAAATACTTAGGGACACGTTTTATTTTACGGAATGTTGAGAAATTTCTAAATTATATCACCTGATTTTTGAGATATAATCTATAAAATAAGTTTTTGCTTTTATTTATAGTCAGTAAATAATAATAACTTGCTATTTCATTCTATTCAAGCGGTTCTAATTGAGTATAGAATGCGATACATGATTTGTTCCATTATAGTAAGAATACGTGGAATTCGATTAATGAATTCAAATCACGCATGAGTTAGTAATTGGAATTTTCGATCTCGCGTTAAATATAAATTAATCTCCTAAATTCGAACGATGGAACGCTACAGATCTCGATTGGGAAAATTCATCATAACTATATGATTTGTTTGATAGATTGCAAAAAATTAGAGTTTGAGGTATAACAAGTACTATCGGTTTCGTTGTAAATAAATACATTCGACGGAATATCTCCCCATGCTGTTCCGAAATAAAACATGTCGGCCAAAATATTCCTAGGCTCTGTATATCATTTTCTCGCGCATAGCCTCTTCGATTCGCCCTCGGGGCAAAGACACATCACATACACAAGCGCGCACAGGAAATTCGCACTTTTCACCCTCGTGCATCTTTTACTCTCCACACGTGCGCACACACGCATGTCTGTCCCTTCGATTGCTTCCCCCTCCCCCGTCCTTACAAATTCCCGCTATCGTTCTCTTCTTTCATATACCAACGGAAATGTAACGCCGCAAAGTCTCTTTCGCCAAGATAACACCGAAACTGAAATCAAATGTATTATCGGAATTTCGTCTACATATATATTGCTTAGTTATATACTATCCTGTGTTTTTCCATGCATGTTTTTTCATGTCTCTCGATATACTTAATAATTAACAACTTTAACATGAGATACATATATATATATGTAGCCTTTGAGTGATTCGAAAGTCCTTTGACGATTCCAATTAAACGCTTGTAATGAACATAATTGGGATTTTCTTGATTGACGGCGGATATAAGCCCAGATGAATATTACTATAAATAATTGCTCTTAAATTTTGTCAAAAAATAGTTGTAATAGCTTACGTTCTATAACGGCAAATTTCCATTTTCTCTAAAGCGTAAAACGGGAAACGCACTGCGCGCGCTCGCTCACAATATACCCGGGCGGAGAGCTTGCAGCTTCGCGCAACAAACCCTCATTACCAACGGCAGAATTTCGTTTGACAAATCTTACCATCCAGTTATACATGTTCAAAGAAGAAAAATTTAACTACGTCCCCTCGTATAATTTCTGTCGCACAAAGAGGAGAAGAGACACACAAACACACACATATACACACTTTCCACCGACAGACGTAGAAAGGAGATACGCTGGACATAACGAGGAAATGCGTCGCTCAACGTTCTCTCATAATTTCTGCTCGATGAATCTCTCTCTCTCTCGCTCTCTCTCTCTCCGCCTCTCCCGCTCTTATACTTGCTCAAAGAGGTAATAACTTGACGAGCAGCGAAACGCTTTGATATATATGTACTTACGTTCGTTGCGTTCACTCCATTTCGAGTATACACGCAGAGAAAGAGAGAAAGAGAGAGCGAGAGAGAGAGAGAGAGAGAGAGAGAGAGAGAGAGAACTCGATCCCCAAAGGGTAAAAGAAGGTGGAACGTGGAAAGAGATTGAAGATCACAGAGTGTCTGTGTACGGAAAAAAAAGAGACGCGCGATATCTTTGGGTGTGTGTAACTCGTGCGTGGCGGGGCAAAAGCGTTGCAAGATCAGCGAAATTTCGTGCGGCCACACGCCTGAGCACAAGGAAACATTTTTGAGATGCTAGAAACGTTTCAGGATGTTTAATTTAGCATGAAATTAAGGCTACACGCGTAACCGCCACTGGGTTGGAAAGCTATGTTTCTTTATATTTGCTTTCTCGAATTCAAACCTATATACGTCGGAAGTGAGGGGTGGAATAATTAAATCGATGATACCTTGATTGACAAGTTATTACGCCAAACTACTCGATGTATTTGTTTATCTTATGAAAGTTGTAATATGAATAAAATTGTTGTCTTCTAAAGCGTCATTTCTATATTACGTGTTTTGCTTGAATTAAAAAGTTTAAAGTAATATGCGACTCCTTTAAAGATGAGAGCATACATAATACATAAATAACAAATTGATTTTCTATCAATAGAGTACATCTATTTTAAGCCACTGACAAAGGAGTGAAAAGAATCCAGAGTATCATAAGAAAAATTGCAAAGGAAGGAAATTTTTCTTGAATCTTGAAAAATCTTGTTTGAATAATAGAGGTAGGAAAAATGTCGGAGAGACTGATTCAGATAAATAATTTTGGACGTAGGAAATATTCCTTGCAAGGAGTTAGAGGAAGAAAATTCTCCCAAGTTTCGAGTTCGTCATAGACGCGAGATAAGTAGCGAAATAGGATCTAGCGAGGGTGTTGAAGTTCCTTGCGAAACTAGTAACGAAGAAGACGAAGTTTATATATACTGAAGGAAACGAAAGACGAGTTTTTCGCTCTAGCGCTGGTTTCAGTTGAAATTATATTTCTGGACTTGCTGTGCGCTCAAGCCTGCAAAGTTATTGGTTTGCAAGTATATTGTTATATCCCTCTTATTAATATATATACATCACTCTCCTTCGACAAACTTTTCTTGTTGAAATTGTTAAGTCATTTCTAATATTTGGAGAATAATCTGTCCATTTTACCTACGAAATTGCAACATGTACTCCTGCACAAATGATTTGTTTCCGATATGATGAAAGTAGCAAATTAATTACTCGTTAATAATTGGAAAGATCCTAAACCCTTGCAAGGATAAGAGATAGGTTAAAAGGACATTCCCAGCAACAATTGCCCCTTCTTCTCTCCGAAAAAAAGCTACAAATCTCACACAAGTGCAACGGGATTAGAGTCCCCAGACCAGTTCGCATCCGGTCGTCACGTCTTATCAGCAGCGGGCGAAAAAAGACACCCGCTCGCAGTCGACTTTTTTCTCGGCTCTCACCCTCCTCATCGTGCCGCTCGATCTGGTCTCCCCCTCTCTCTCTCTCTCTCTCTCTCTCTCTCTCCCTAAACTCGGTGTCATCGTCCTCCGGAGCGGTCCCCGTGGACGAGGCTCTCGCACTGACGGCGGTGCACGTCTGTTTGTCCACGTTGGTCTCTCTCTCTCTCTCTCTCTCTCTCTCTCTCCCCTCACCCCCTCCGTCACCTATGTATATATTCATGTGTATGCCCAGAGCTTGCGCCCCCCTTCTCTCTCTCTCCCCTCGCCCAGCCACGGCATGCACGTATTTGCCGTGCTCGGCCAGGCGTGCCTGCAACTAAACTAACCTCTCCTCTGCCATGGCTCGCTTCACCACGGCACGGGGATACGATGACGGTATGATGATACCCTCCTATACAGTTCCAGGACCTGCTGCTGTGCCTTTCTCGTCACGGCTAGGAGGTTATGCCCCCCCCCCCCCCCCCCCCCCCCCTTGCCTCCCTCTCTCCCATATATATGCTCTACTCGGCTACGCTGCTGCATCCGAAGTGAGACAAACGCATGAAGCTTGGAATCTTAGGATATGCTACGGAGAACGGGAGGAGATCGCCTCCAGATTCTGTGTCCTCCAGAGTAGTTGGAAATATTTCGGTTTCCCTGAAGCATTTTTTTTTTCTTTCATGACATCGCTAAAGTTTTGCGGGTTCTTTTCTTTGAATATTCAACACTCTTTTTCGAAAGCTCTTTTTCCCAAAAGTGTCGCTTTTTTCAAAGATTAAATTTCGGCATTCAACATTTCTAATTAACGTACACAATTGTAAATAATATATATATATATATGAGTAGCCTAGTCATTTCTTAGTCCCTCTCCAATGAATGGTATAACGGTTACAGTACAGACTATAACATCCAAAAAAAGTACACAATCACCATAATGCTCATTAATAAAGCGAAATAAAGGATAACATACTGCAAAGGGAAATAAAACGTGGAAGGGATGAAAAAAAGAAGAGCTTTAATCGCATAAAATGTAACAAATCAGCAAAGTGGATAAACACAAAGGGGCCATAAAACCGAGAAAAGGTAGAGGCACGTAAATTTAAAGAAGCCATTTATATCGATAGAAAGTTAAAACGGAATATATAACACGGAGTTACGGAACGAAGGAAGGAGAGAGTACAAAAAAGGAAGAAGCGCCACTGTAAAAAGGGAGAGAGAGAGAGAGAGAGAGAGAGAGAGAGAGAGAGAATGAGAGGGTAAAGGGGAAAAGGAAAAGAAAAAGGGAGGACAGAAACAGAGCCGCTATATAGAGAGAGTTTCTCTGTACATGTATACATATATACGTAAGCGAAGGAACGAACGTACGGCCGAGCGAACGAAGGTAAATAAAAGGCCATTCCGATTGGGTGATCAATTACATCGAGTCTGCATTATTCATAGTACTCGGTACGGGCCGCGGAAAGCTCTGCCACTGCCTCCTCTTGCCTTCCTTCATCCACCTCAGTCTCATACCCCGAATCAAATCGAATTCATCCTCAAAATCGAGCGGAGACCGAGATGGAGAGGAGAATTGGGGAGTCATGTATGCAGAGACACCCAGTCACTGAGAAGTAAAGTGAGAAGCTGATGATTAATGAAAATCAAGACTTTAATTTCTTCTATATTTGATTTGGATAATGACAGCTGATACGTAGTAGATCGATCATGTTCCTGATACATTGAAAGACTATACCATATTTTAAAAATCGAACGAAATTAAAAAATAATAAACATGTTACCAGTAATTACTATTCATATTGTATTACTGGTATACAAATTCAGTTTTCTCATAAACATTTCTGGTTGAACTTTTTCGAAGAGAGTATTTTTAAGAAAAGTTTTCAGATTTCTGAGCACTGTTATTTTAACTAGAAAACATACGAGTAGCTATTACACAAAAGTTAAATATACTGACTGAAGAAAGAAGAAGAAATAACGCGTTCATCAGAGGCAAATATCATTCACATTTTAATTACCCGCAAGCCTCTGTTTGCTCGACAAATTTCCAGTCGCGTATTTTCTTAGAGCGACGTCGAAAGGGAGACAGAAAGGGAGATCGCGATAGAAAGGGAAGAGTGAAGAAATTGTAGATGAAGAAAGGAGAAAGTTGTGCACCTTTGCTTGCTGTTCTATTATTCGTCGTTCTTCTGCAAATCTGCATACAGCAAAGAGACAGAGCGAGAGAGAGAGAGAGAGAGAGAGTGCAGATGGATGGAGAAAGAGAAACACTGAATTAAAGTATCTTTTCGGTTGGACGGGTTGAATCGGAAAAATATAGTTGAATCACCAAAGTAAATTCTTTTTGCTCTTTGTAAATATCGATTTCATTTTTTCCATTATTTGGTCTTTTTATATATGATTGCGAGAGCTCCCATTAGTACTTGATATTATATAGCAGAATACATGCAAAAGAAAGGTTGTATCCGTAATATCTTCATTTATGTAATGGAAAGTTTTTTTATACTCTCTAAATTAATTCGATCGAAAATTTCACTATTTACTTAGTGAATGTTGTTTTACTAGAAAATTAGTCAAATGTCACTAATTTGTAAGTAACTGCCACAATTCAGTATATAATTCTAGAGAAAAAACCAGTATTAATTTAGTGTAATTAGGTTTTATTGAATAGTTAGAACTAAGCGAGTGAAAGTTAATCTCAAATGCCCAAACATAACGTATCTTATCTGGTAGAATTGATAACTTAGATTTTGCATAGTTAGAACGCATCGAAATAATTAAATTAAATAAAATATAATTTTCAATTAAAATATTAAAGTGCTTAATTTATATAGAACTTGAAGATTGAGAAATATATTTTGCAGAGAACAAGGAGTGAATAATAAAAATTATGTAATACTAAAAGAAAACCGCGTACTAGTGCAGTTGATTGCAATCAACTGAGCTATATGATGCGTTAGTTGACCGCTAATTCTAGACGGAACCTCGGCAAGCCGCACTCAGTCATCAATGACGTCATTCCATGCAACGACGTATATTCTGCTCGCTCAAGGTGAGTCGCTTTGCAGTCGAGCCTGAATCTCCGAGCTATTCACGCGCAACTAGTAAAATAGAAGTTCAGTTTACATTCCGTCGTGCGCGCGGGTGGAGATAAATGCACTTTTAAAGCAGCCATGGATAATTGGAAATTGCTGCTTGCCCTTCTGGTATTCGCGTACATTATTTTTAAGGCTTACAAAATGAAGCATCATTTCCAAAAATGGGGAATACCTCAACCTTCTGAGTTGGCATTTATCGGTACCATGGGCGAAAACTTCATTACCAGAAAAAACTGGGCTTCCTTATTAAAGGACGTGTACGATCTGGACAAAGAAGCGAAATACATCGGTTGCCACATGCTGTTCAATCCAATACTAGTGCTACGAGACCTGGAATTAATCAAGGCCGTGCTCGTGAAGAGTTTCGATCACTTCTCCGACCACAAGAGCTTCGTTGACGAGAGCATCGATCCATTGTGTGGTAAAAACCTTGCTTCCTTAAACGGCGACAGATGGCGCGAGGTGAGAACGATGCTCACTCCAGCATTTACTTCTAGCAAGATGCGAAATATGTATACGCTAATGTCGCGCTGCTCTGATAATTTCACGGACAGATTGTTGCTAAATTATATTGAAGCTGATGCTGTCAACATGAAAGATGTTTTCGCCAGATATGCCAACGACGTTATAGCAAGCTGTGCTTTTGGAATCGAGGTAGACAGTTTGAAGGATCCTAAAAACGAGTTTTATGTTCGCGGCAAAAGCGCCACCACTTTTACATCTGTAATGATACTGAAAGTAATTTTGATGAGAGCCTCGCCACGATTAGCCAAATTAATGGGTTTAAGATTTATATCGAAAAGGGATACTGATTTCTTTCTCAATCTTATTAAAAGTGCTATAGAAACAAGAGAGAAAGAAGGTATCACCAGGCCAGATATGCTTCAATTGATGATCGACGCTCGTAGCAAGAATAGTGATCTGGACCTTTTGGAAATGACAGCACAAGCCTTCATCTTCTTTCTCGGAGGCTTCGACACAACTTCCGGCATACTATGCCTGATATCACACGAAATATCTGTTAATCCCGAGGTCCAGGAAAAGCTTCAGGCTGAAATTGACACTGTGATGGAGAAATCCCATGATAAACCTACTTACGAAGCCATAAATAACATGGCATATCTCGATGCAGTTATAGCGGAAACATTAAGGATGCATCCCGTTCCTTTTCTGAATCGAATGTGCTCGAAGGAATTTGAGTTTCCGCCTACTTTGCCAGGTTCTAAGCAGTACATAATGAAACCAGGCACCGAGGTCATCATCCCGGCTTCTGCTATACATCGTGATCCAGTTTATTATGAAAATCCAGACAAATTCGATCCAGAAAGGTTTATAAATAAAAAATCATCCTTACAAACTGACGTGACTAGTTTGGGTTTCGGATTGGGTCCGAGAATGTGTATCGGCAGTCGTTTTGCTGCTCTCGAAACCAAAATCTTGATTGTGCACCTATTGCGCAAGTGCTCCTTAGTGCCATGTAAAAAAACTTGCGTGCCGCTTTTGTATGATTCACTTAACTTCATTCCCACCGCTGTAGGAGGTTTTTGGTTGAAAATAAATCCAAGAAATTCCTAGAAATTGAATAGAATAGCTTGCATAGTGATAATTTTCTATAAATGTGATATAAAGTATTATAACATGATATTGTGATTAGTGTGAATGTTTGTGAAGTATCTAATACCAAAATCTTATTTTTAATAAGTATCGTCTTTAAAACTGTGAATATAGGACAAAATAGTTTGCGTAAAACTCGTGCATTTTTTATCAACGATCTAGATTAAATTTTCCCTACTTCCATTACTTACGTATTAACTCTGTAACACTACTTATTGTTTAACAAGACCAATTAGAATAGACTGTCATTGTACATAGAGAATAAGATGTATTTTCTTATATGTTGACAAAGATTTTTCTATCGGTCTTACAGTCTGCACAGAAACTTTGCCAGTTTATAGTAGAGTACAGTCGACATAAGTAATAATTTTAATGTTTTCTTATATGTGCTTACAAATTAAAATGATATTTCAAACAATTATCTACATTGTACAATTTATTTACTTTAATTATATCTTTCATAGTTAGTAAACTATTTTAATTAAAAACATATTTGACAATTATTAAATTGTGTTGTCGAAATAATATTAAATATTCGAGCTGTTGTATTTCTTTAAAAAAAATAATTTTATATTTCAAAAGGTGGCAAAATTACCACTCTAATAAAGCCAGAATAAAAGTCAGTTACAGAGCCTTCTTAACTTATATGGCAACGCTATATATATAGCCAACCTCACGCCCTTCGACGCGCGCTGGTATATGGCACTTATTCTTATATCCCTCGCGTCCCCAAGATTCTAAACTGCGTCAGTGTCCATCGTAAAATTTCTAACACAATAACCTACTTCGAGTTCCGACATCCTCTCGAAAAATAAAGTGCGAAAAGTCTCTCTCAGAAGTTGAAGTGGCCTAAGGACGAGGCGCTTATAAGGGGAGGCGCGGATCACATACTTTTTTTTTACTCTGTGCCAACTTTACATTTCGTATTTATTTACAATCGTGTTTAAAGGCAACAATATATCGGAAGCTTTCGAAGTTTATTAAAAAAAAAAATTAAAAAAAAACACATAAAGTTTTTTCATTTAATTAAGCAATATGAGTAGTACAAGGAGGTAAACGACTCGGTAATTTCCGTGTCCTTAAAACGCAACACACTTTTGCTCGCAGCGGCTCTCGTAAACTCGATTTTTCGCACGTCCGGTCATCCATCGGACACCTTTATTAAATTTCCGCGTGAGGCAGCTTCCTTCCTTCCTTCCTTCTTGCTCCGTAAGGGACGAAAACGCGTTAATAACTTTTAACCGACCGAGACAGCGCCAAAACTTTCCACGGAGTTGCAGGAGGCGGAGGAAAAGTAAACCGAGTTCCGGCAGTCGACGACTGGACAAAGAGACAACTTTAGTGTTGAGGGGTAGGAGAGACGAGAGAGTGAGTTCAGAAAGAGAGAGGGAGAGAGGGAGTTAGGGAGGAAGAGAGGGAGGGAGGGAGAGAGAGAGCGCGAGAGAGAGAGAAAATCTCCGGGGAATCGGTCTCGACCCGATTTTGTGTGTGGATATTTTCGAGGTAAATGCTGTGAGCGCGAAACTCGAGTCCCCGTTCATTTCTTTTTTCCTCCTTTTTTTCTATTTTCCATTTATATTTTATTTGCGAGAGAAAGAATAAGTTTGCCGAAGAGGAGTATGATAGGTCGAGGAATTGAATTGAATAGAACTGAATATACTTTCGGAGGGAAATTTCGGAGTCATATTTTTCGAGATTGATTTTCATAGCTTGTTGTTGCTATCGATCGCCGGTATACTACAGATTTTTTTTTGAAACGTAATTTATAGGAATCGAATTCTTGTTTTCTTCTACAATGGAACGAACTATTAACATTGCTTTTAGTTTGCTTTAATATTAGTAATTATTATCCTGAAAATATGTTATGACATTATAAACAACAAATAAACACAAGAAATAAATGAGAAAAGAACAATTTTATTTCTAAAAATTTTACTATTAAAGTTAAAATGAAATCAAACCTGAAGTATCAAAAAGAATATTTAATGCATGTGTTTTTAAAATATTTATCCAACTATATATAAAAAAAAATGAATCTAATCCAAATAATAAAAAATTAATAATTTCTGTATTTTGTTTTAGGTAAGTTGTAGTTTCTAGTCATAGTTGTGGATGGAATGAAAAGTATTTTATAGTAAATTTTCATCATTTATTATTTATAATCATGGTGTTTGTTTGTAAAGTTCAATTTTAAATCTGCTTATAGTTATAGCTATAAGCTTTTTGTTAAATATATAAATGTAAGCATGAAACAGTAAAGTACGTTACATTGAACCCTTTGGAGCTCAAATTATCGTATCTCAAATGTCTTGAATAAAAAAAAAATATTTTTTTCCCTAACTAAAATTAGCAAAAAGGTTCCTGAAAAGTCTCAAAAAAAATCACAGAAAATTGTACACAAAATCTACTCATTTCTTTAAAGTAAAAATAAGAAAGTATTTTCTGTATTTTTATTTTTGAGTTCTTTTTTGAAAAACTTATTAGTTAAATTAAATTTTTGAGCTTAATGTAAAAAATTTTATACTTCTACAGTGAATATCAAAATTGTCAGAATACGTATTTCCTGAAATGGTATCCAAATTTTGTAAACTTAAAATAATATTGCGCTAGTATAAATAAATTTAAAAGCTTTTTGAAGATACTCTTAGGTACTGATATGTCGACTAGAGTTGCCCACAACGAAAAATTACTCACACAAATATTCGGAAGCTTAAAAAATGAAGAAGGGAAACAGTGAAGGAGTGAAAAACAAAGATTGAGCGTCAAGAAGGTAAAGGAGGATAGTGCAGTTAGTTATTTCGTGCTCGGCTAACGGTAATTGGTAGTAGCATGTTGCCATATACATCTATATAGGTATATATATATACACCGGGCTGGAACGCTATAATGTTAGGCAGGCCAATTTCTTAGTTAGGAGGTTAATGACTGGTTTCGCAGCGAGCCGCTTTTTCCAACGACGCGATTTAAGCGCCGGAAAATTCGATAGTGCGCCGAGGCTCGTGCTTGTGTCTCGCCAGAGAGTAGTGATATCCTCTCGACCATGAATATTTAAGTAATGGACTGCTCGCGCCTCTTCTTGTCTTCCGAGCCGCCCGCAGACCGCATCACAAGCAAATTACATATTCTTTTTTCCTGACTCTGTTGCTCGCATTTGTAATTGCGGTAATAGGTTTAAATGGAACTCATCCGATTGAAAGCGATTTTAAATTTAGTGCCACTATGAGATTTATGTCGTAATTTTGACGCCATGCTGCTATAATATTTAAGCAAATTGCAACCAATCGTGTTTGATTGAGTTTCCTTTCGTTTTACGATTTTAAATTGCATAGAATATTAAAGATATTTATATCAAAATTTCTGTTATAGCCAATAACTTTTAAAATTTTTAACAAAAAAGTAATTAAAGTTAATAAATTTATGAAATGAATATAATATTTTAAATTAATTTACAATTTTTATTACTTTTTTTTATTGCAATTAAAAATGTTTTACAGAACGATATAAAATTTATAATTAAGTAATTGAGTGTTCATTTATTTATGATAAAACTAATAAGCTGATTGTAATATAAACTCTGACCAGCTACTACACAATATAAGGAATTGAAATTAGATTCATAGCCAAAACTGAGCTTTTCAATTTCGCATAATAAGAACATTCAATTTTTATAAAAGCACCTCGACAAACGTCCGGTCACAATCAACATTCCGCTCTCAACATCGCAAATCCCAATCCTCTATCAATCTCATCATCATGCACAGCGAAATCTCGCAAAAAATAAAATCCCCAAGTAAAAAAAAGTATGGGCAAAGAGGGAACCCGAGCGAAACCTAATCGCAAAAACGTTTCTCAATTCATAAAAAAAAAGAAAACACAAGAGCTGGGGGAAGGCGAGCAGCTGCCACTCGGCGCGGTATAGAAAAAAGTCCGGGGCTGATTTACATCGGCCCTCGAGTTTGGACCTCGAATTTTCCGGCTCTTTATTTTTACGGAGACCTGCCCCCCCGGGGAAATTGAGACCCTTAACGACCCCCCTTTCTACCCCCC
>UELU01137639.1:3961-18198 GCA_900490025.1 Megastigmus dorsalis | reverse complement strand
CTTCAGGCGAGCGCTACAGGAGGCGAAGAGAAAACCGAGGCGAAGGTAAACCTGCCTCGGAGGAGGAACGAGAAGCCCGGATGGGTGACAGAGGACGATATGACAAAACAGACACGACAGACACGTAGGACATAGACACGCCGGCCGGCCCGAAGTAATGTGCACAACAGTCCCGGGTCGGTTTGGTGAAGAGGGTGGATTTTGCAGTTGCTTGCTCCTCGGCTGATTTAACAACCGCGGATCAAGGAACTGGGGGTTTAGCTGGCCGGACGCTGACGGATACCTCGGACGTGATGGGTCCCACCCATTCCGGCCCTGACTGATGGCAGTCTTCTAGCTGGCTCACGGGCGGGTGACGGAGCCTGTCTATGGTCGCGAAGCGATTTTTCCCTTTTTAACCACCATAAAAAAAAAAAAATCTGATTGCCCATGAATATTGATTAGACTGTAAGACGGATAGAAAGATCTTTGTCAGTTTATACAAAGAAGGAGTTTGAAAAAGTATGGCACCAAGGAGTGTTGACTACAGGGTCATCATTACTTATTGAAACAAGTAAGTTGTGGAAAAAAATAAGTGAAATATATAGAACACTGAAAAAAAAAGGGAAGTGTAAAAATTTTTGTATATTTTTTTATTTTGTTCTTAGAAAGAAGAAGACAAGAAGAACAAGAACAAGAAAAAAAATTAGTTCAATAATTAATTAGTTAATAGAATAGATTAAGAAAAATTAGAAAAAAAGACGCTTTTGTGAAAGTGGGAAAAAATACGTGTGTTTGATTAAGTTTTCAATATTGCGAATAGTATGTCGGGAGTATTGAATAAAATTCGTATTTTTGTAAAGAAAAAAATAAGAAATTTATACAGGGGGACCGCGTAATACCCCAAACACTAGTTATATAATACAATAATTAGATAAGAATTAATTAAAATATACTGTAACGGGCTTGTTTTTCCTTTGCGAGAACGATAATAGACCAACAATTTCATTTAGAAGCATGCGGAGTGGTCGACCCTACATCACCAAATTGCTCAAAAGTTTAATATGTTATTCTAGATAGAAAATAAGCGAACACATTTTTTATTTTTTTCTAAATCGCTAGAATTGCAGTTTTTATGCACATTTCATATGCACAGGTAAAATATGCATCCATGAAAAAGTGAGAATCAATTTTGTTTTTTTTTCTTTAATTTCGTCACTTTTAAACAATATGAAATTATTCTTGTTGCATTTAATGCAATAAGTATTTCTCTTCCGATCTCACAAAAAAAAATTAATTTTTTTAAATTCACCTTTTTTATGCATTTTTCAAACAAATCGAAAAATGCATTTTTCTCAAAAAAGCCATCATGTTTTTACTCAATTTTTTTCTGTGGGTAGCTGACAACAATACAAATCTTTTGGTCAAAACGGAATTTCCGACATATTTTTTTGCGGAGATGTAAACCAAATAAAAAAAAACAATTTTTTGTGTCTATAGAAGGCTTACCTGCAAACGTGTAATACATGGGTGTGTTGCGCATACATGTGTACATACATCCGTACGTGTGTGTATGTGTATGAGGACAGGTCTGCGTACGTGTTTGTGGATTTGCGTACGCCTGCTTGATGGTATAAATATTTTATAATACTTTTTTTTGCCTTGCCACGGAGTTTTTTATTTGCGGTAAATTTCTGTTTTCTGGTTTTTATTTTATTTTTGTTTGCAGCTATTTTTATAAATGAGTGAGTGGCAATGCGAGCTGTATACAAACATTTTCTTTTACCTATCTCTAATTTCCAAATATAGCTTTTTTGGATTCCTTGAATTTTAGGTGCTTTATGCCACTTATTTACCTTTTCTTCTCTAAAAATTGTGGTATCGTATTTTGGTAACAGCATTAATTGAATGGCATTAGTGTATGTTTGTACCACATTTACGCAATTATTAGCGTCTTGTATTGCTTCAGTATGACAATTTGTAAGACTATGTTTAGTAGCATAATGCTTTATAAGTCCACCAATGCCATCAACCGCACCTTTTCCATGACCTGAAGCAGAAAATAACCACTCTTTATTATATGATACTGTCTTCATTTCATATAATTGAAAGCGGTTTTTGAAGTAGCTGGCAGCTCCGTCTGTTATAACTGATATTTTATTAGCAGAATCACTTGAACTATTTTTCATCAAATCAATTATTTTTTCTATAGCTAACAAAGTATGCGCAATATCATGTTTTGTGTCGTCACTGACGACTGAAAAACTTTTTGTTATTTCACCCTGGTAGCAAACAGCTGTAAAAATTGATTTAACCCAATGGTTATTTTGAACTGTGTTACTGAAAATAACCAACCAGTTTTTAGCAAAGTCACAATGGATTACTAGATGGGTCGTGTCCACTTTGGCTTTCTCTTGTTAGGTTCTCTTTACTCTTCTATATTATATATAAATTATAAATAAATATATATATCTAAGTAAATGTGACGGTGTATCAGGATGATTCCTTTCGCCTTTGGATAGGATATTCAATAGAACAATAAGTATAAATTATAAAATCAATTTATTCAAAATATTATTTAAATATAGTATTATAATGATATTTATAGAGATCATGTGATTTGTATTAATTAATGATATTGTTAGTTGTGTAGTAACCCTGTGAATCGCCTAAGTACGTGAAATTATATTTAAAATTCGCGCCGAATCATATGATAAATGTCGTTTTACCCTGTGTCGGTAAGTTTGATCAAGTTCTATCTATAATGCTAGATGGCGTTGAATTTATAACTACTTGTATCTCAGCTGTCAGCTGTTCACAAGTAAACACGCGATTAAGTGAGTCTACATGGAAATTAAATATTAATTGTTATAAGTGTTAATCACAGCTATAAACGCGATCACCGCTAAGTGCCCAAAGGGAGGAGGATATGAATTGTTACGAATAGCGATTCACGTGGAAAATGCGACGTGTTCCCCACTTGGGTAAGCCGTGCAAGTTCCACATCGCCGGGTTCGTAAAAACCCAACTCGGGGAAAGCTCTCCACTAGGATGACCTCCCCTTAAGGTGTTCCATCTACCTGCTCGAGTGACCAGCTAGACAAAAGTGAAGATCCTGATTTTCGGTGGTCCTTATATACCCAGGATATCCCGCCAATTTCCTTAACTGTGTAGAATTGAGACTGTGTAAGTAATTACTTTTAAATTATTATTTTCTCTTTTACGTGTTTGTCTGGTTTTGTATGTTTAAATTAATTCTTTCTAAACATAACCTTAATTTAGGTTATGTTTATCTTTTTACTAACATCTGTTTTTTGACGTACGTTTTTAGTGTATAGTTATGTAAGTGCAGGTGTCGCGTTTTACGTGTGTAGTTGGTAGCAGTGTTTAGTATCTGATATGTTTTATGTTAACTTTATGTAGTATATTGTGGGTGTTAGTTGTTGTTTCTTAATTGTCATGTATATTTATTAATATGTGATTATTAATTATATTTTTATTTGCAGGTTTTCTTAACGTATCATCTGTCTTCGTTCCAGGATAAGTTCCGTGGCTTGGAATGGTTCTGTTGTCGGCATTGCTTATCCTGCGCTGATTCTGCTCCATCTATTCCTCTGCGCATGGCGCGAAAGTTTGAATTGGGTAATATTTGCTCGTCACCCATCGGTTACCTGACCCGTTTCCTGACCCAACCTGTGGCGCGACAATTCAAATTCTTTTAATGAATTTCTTTCAATTTATAGGTAATTCTCATCAATATATATATATATTAATTTGTTTAAATAAAATCTATATAAAATATATAAATTTATCTTATATTAATATTTGATTAATTTTATTTTAATACTAAGTTTTTTGTTTCAGGTTTGATACTCCTATCATGGGATAAATGGAGTATTTTTATAATTTAAATTATCAGTAATTATTTTCAATTATTATTAATTATTTAGAAAAAGAATATAAATGCAAAATACTAACTTTACTTATTCTTTCTTTTAAGTGGAACGGACCGGTTACACTCTTTTTCATCTTTAATTGCTTTTGTTTGAATATTTTTAATATACATTTGAACGTTTGTTTTTAGTGTCCATGTAACAAGATTGTTCATAAAATCATAGAAAGACAATATCTTTTTTATGAGATATCCATTTTCCCAAAGCGCCAAAAGTATTTCCTCGCATTCATTTGTATGTTCTTATCCAAATAAACTTAAATTAATTCCTTGAGAACCTGGTATCACATTCTTGTAAAAAACATTTATCAGATGGATCAGAGCATATAATAGCCGATAAAAGTTTAGAACGAACTTCATCTTGATCAGAATGTTTTCCTTTCAAAAAACTATTTAAACAATTAACAAAAAATTCAAAATTTGCACAGTAAAGGTCAACTTGATTGATAGGGTTGATCCTAACCTACTTTGGTCTCAAAGAGTAAAATTTGGAAATACCAATTTTTATTGTTGGAATTTCTTTCTTAAATAATTTATACACCTCTTTTATACTCCGAGTTAAAAAACGTTTTATTTTGAGTTCTTTTTTGCCATTTTCCATAACAGTGATCACATCAGATTTGTTAGGGCTCTGTCTGGTACAGTTTAAATCGTCGTTTAAAAAATATTCCATTGCAATTGCTTTAGAGTCTTCATTTAAAGGGTGCCGAACGTACAAGTCAGGCTCAGAATTAATCCCTTTGGTTTTCACAAGCATACGCGCTTTATCAAACATATAAGCTGATACTCCAGAGAATGTTGATAAAATTTGTTCTTTCGTAATCTTCGAAGAGATTAATGTCAAAATTTTTATTTTTTCGCTGTAAGTTGAACAATTTTCAAGTGCAATAGCAAAGTTACGAAGCCATTCATTGCAGTTACAAGCGCCTGAATTTTCATTCACTTCTTCAATGGAAGTGTTATATGTTTCAGATAATTTAGAATTTATTGCAGATGAGAAGGAAGATACTAATTCACGTTTCTTTAAGAGGTGAAATATTACCAAAGGAACTAGAAATAATTATACTGTTTATCTCCTCAACGCGCTCTGGAGTGCTTGCTCGAAAAACATTTTCTTCAAAACATGTTGCATCAGAATCACTCTGTCTTTTCACTACTGTCTTCATTTGTACTTTTCGATTGAGTCTCAATAATTCGTCAAAAACTCTGCTAAATTCTCCAATTTCTTAAATTTATCATCCGCATAAATGCAGCGTTTATGTACTCCAAAAATATCAGAGCGCTTTTTCCTTTTAGTTGAGTAAATATGGCTCATAGTTAGAAAAATTATACAAAGATGAATTCAATGTAAAGTAAACATTTTAAAAATATGCGATAAATTGCAGTAAACTCTTAAAACGTTTGATGACTGTACCATATATTTCTAGCCTTATATCAAGTTAAGATAATTAACTTACATGCGTGTGAAAGACACCACCCAGTGGACGTATTCTAAAACACAAGCAGTAATGTACGTCCATGCGTATATACCTACACACATACACCTACGGATGCATATACATATGTATGCGCAACACACCCATGTATTACACGTTTGCAGGTAAGCCTTCTATAGATACAAAAAATTAGTTTTTTTATTTGGTTTATATCTTCGCAAAAAAAAATTGTATTGTTGTCAGCTACCCACAGAGGAAAACAATGTCTTTTTTGAGAAAAATGCAAAAAAAAGTGAATTTAAAAAAATTAATTGTTTTTTTTTGTAGGATCGGAAGAGAAATACTTACTGCATCAAATGCAACCAGAATAATTTCATATTGTTTAAAACTGACGAAATTAAAGCAAAAAAACAAAAATTGATCACTTTTTCATCGATGCGTATTTTACCTGTGCATATGAAAAGTACATAAAAACTGTAATTCTGGCGATTTAGAAAAAAATAAAAAATACGTGTTCGCTTATTTTCTATCTAGAATAACATATTAAACTTTCCAGCAATTTGGTGATGTAGGGTCGACCACTCCGCATGATTCTAAATGGAATTAGTCAATATGCTCTCGCTCATATCTGCTTACATGTTGCAGCGGGATACCTCTATCTGTCTTTCCCGCTTTTTAGACACGGACAGCTACCGTATACAAATGTGAGACTCTCTTGATGAGTCTCGCTTTCCGCTGTTCAGAATAATACTTGCGAGCACCGTGCAATGCTCGCAAATGCTGTTGCTTAGTTTTAATGCACAGTAGAAACGCTTTTGCCTGCGGAGACGGTGGTAATCGCGGGATAATAGGGGGAAAAATCAAGGATTTCTCTTGAATAACGACGATGTGAATCTAATGTAATTTGGTATATTTTTCAAGTAAAAAGCTACACACTTTTAGTTACAAAATTAATCGCGAACCGAGAAGGCGCAACACTCCCACAAGTACGCATACGGATCGCCGCTTGCAATCCGTCGCTAAAGTACTATATGGACTTACTCATTGAGCTGCAATCACGCTGCAATGATCTCTCGCTCGTGTCTTTTCTCTCTTTTTGCACTGGCTGCAGTCCAGTGGAGGGTGGTCGCTCTTTTATTGGCTCACGCACAAGCAGCGCACTCACACACACGTCACACATAGATCAAGCACTTATCGATCCTCGCGGTTTCGCGGTCAAAATCTATTTGAGGCTCTATAGACCCCACGTATCGCGAATCTCTCTCGCTCTCTTGGGATATACCCGATGTTCGTCTGCCCGAGCACATTTTCTGATGCTTGTTAAGGAATTATCGATTGAATTCGAAATTCAATTGCGAATCCGTCACAATACAATCAAAATATGACAGGAATACGACGAATATCCGCACAAAGAGGAATGAGAGATAAGGAGTATAAATGTATTTAATTCGAATGTACATATATATGTGAGAGAGTATACGTATTAGCGAAGGGTGATAGAGTGGATTAAGAGTAGAGTGACTTATTCCTACTCTTAATCAGCGGTAGACTGCTCGTATCGACTCGAAACCGAACTGATCTACTTGCTTGCTTTTGATTACTGTGAGTATGACTTATAAAAAATACTCACAGTGATTCGTTTGCTAGAAAGGATGGCTAGGTTTTCTGAGAATAAAGTGTCCGTACGTTAACATAAAACATTGGCTTATTTTTCTTTAAAACCCTTCATTCCCCTTAATGATCCCTATTTTCAATAATTATAATTAATATTCATAGAAACTATTCTTTCTATTATTTCTTCTTAAAAATCTCCAGCATGTAATTAATTTTATCTTTCGGAATTATTGTAAATATATTATCCACATATCTAACATAAAAAACGGCCTAAAATCCAGTCTGTCAATGCACTCTTGCTTAAGGTCATTCATCACCATATTTGCAAATGTAGGTGATACAGATGATCCCATTGGTGTACCATAATTGTGTGTAGTATTTTTTATTGAAAGTAAAGATAGAGTTACTCATCAAGAATTCTATAGCTTCTAAAATAAAATGAAGCTCGTGTTAGTGCATATAGAGGTCATAAAGGAAAGACCGAAACATAAAGGTTTTATGTGAAAAATTTAATAATATTAGTATTCACTCAGTGAGCCCCTTGCCAATCACTCCACCAGGAAATAAATATTTTTTAACTAAGCAGTGCAATTTTACTTTATACTGTGTATCAGTGGCTATTCCTAACACAGCTGCTATCACATCACAGGCGGTTTTGTACGAAATTTTATAGCCATTTATGGTTCCATTTAAGATTGACCATGTGACAACCTTAGGGCATCATCTTCAGCCAATGGTTCGAACGGACCCATATAGTTTTGGTTGACTGCATTGTAAGTTATTCTCTCTCTCTCTCTCTCTCTCTCTCTCTCTCTCTCTCTCTCTCTCTCTCTCTCTCTCGGGAAGACTGGGATTTAAACTTCGTATCATGAGGGTTTTAAATGTAATCCATTTGAGTTAGTATTCGGTAATATCGCACGAATACCCACACCCTCCCCATCGAAAGAGAGATTATAAAATTATGGGAGTTACCTAAAAGATTTAGTACATCGACTAATGAAAATTCAAAATGTTGCAGCAAAAAAGCATAGGCTCATACATTTAAAATTGGAGATTTAGTTTTGGTTTTAACCCATTAAGGCCTGAACGGACACTTGTTGTTTACTGTCTTCAACGGCTACATTTAGAATAGTATCGAACGTAAAAAATTGAGACAAACCATTTCCGATGTAAAATTTTCTGAACTTTCGATGTATGCATTCAGAATTGAAGAAAAATGCGTATTACCAAAGTTATATTTGTTTATTTAACAAAAAACACGAAATTTCGAGTGGATAATTTTTTTCATTTGTTATTTTTGTAACGAAATCGTCGGTGGATTTCTGCGGTTAAAGTATTTTTTGGGTCCATAGATCCCAACCTTTAAGGTCTCGTCGGGATTTTTCGATTTCATTCATTACAAGCCGAGATATTGTACTTCAAATGTTGGAAATAAGGTTAAATACCTAAAACGCCTACTATTTCGATTTTTTACAGTATACGAGTTAACAAAAAATTTTTCCATGAATCTAACTAATTTCTCTGTAAAGCTTATCTTTTCAGCAGTAATTTAATCTTTTAGTCAACTATGTACGATTTGTTTAAGCCGAGATATCGCAGTTTGAAGAAGAAACACGTGTATTGATATTTTCATGCTTTACACCAACTTGAGAATTTATAGGTTCATAGTTTAAGCTTGGTTTTAAAAATCGTACAGTGGCCTAAAAAATGAAATTAAAGCTTAAAATGCAAGCTTTCTAAATTAATTAATGAGAGTCGTAGCAAAAATTTAAGTACCTACATAATTCGGAATTACTGAATTTTATATTACTTCCAACTTAAATTGATATATCTTGGCTTCCAATGAATGATATTGAAAAATTCTGACGAGGCTTTATAGGTTAGGCTACATGCACACAAAAATTACTCTAACCACAGAAGTCCATCGACGATTCCAATGCAAAAATACGAAATGATAAAAATGTATTACTCAAATTCGTGTTTTTGTTAAATAAACAAATATAACTTTAGAATTACACATTTTTTGAAATTCTGATTGCATAAATCGTAAGTTTAGACAATTTCGCATCAGAAATGGTTTGCCGGGATATTTTTCAGGTTCGATTTTATACCAAATAAAGCCGTTGAAAAAATTAAATAAAAAGTGTCCGTTCAAGCCTTAACGGATTAAAAGGAACCCAAAAACAGTAAGCTTGATAATAGCCATTTAAGTCTGCCTTTCATCATTGTAGAAATTTTGCAAAAAAATAATTTCGTTTTGGAATGTGAAAATGACGAAAGAATTTTAAAATACTGTGATAAAGTAGCGTTTTTATGCTTAACTAAATCACTATTACTTTTATTTGTTTAACTTATCGTTCAGAAGCACGATGTATTGCATTTGCTTGATATTGCAACGATGCACCTGCATAAGTTGCAGTTGAAATTGTAATAGTAATAAATAAATAAATAAACGGAAAGAATTATTATTAACCCATTAACGACCAAGACCCCGAATTTTCAACATCTTTCAAGGCTTTTTTTCAACTAAAAAAAAAAGGTTTGAAAAAATTTGAAAAGATCATATCCTACGTATTTTGAGCTGTTCTTTCAAATGGTGATACCAATTTTTTGTTAAAATATTCCTTTAAAATATTAAATAGTTAAAATATTGTTAAAAAATGCAAAAAAATATGGCGAGTTTTTCATCAAGAAAAGTTAAAAAACTTGGAAAATTTCAACTTTATGAATTTTTTTCATAATGAAAACGCAATGGCAATAATTCAAATCACTGCAAAAAAGTGCAATTGATATGCAAACATCACGGAAAAAATTTTGAGTTGACCCATTCAACAGCTAAGTAGAAATTTGTGTTTCATTTTGCTCTTAGCATGACCCAGAGACAACGACGTGGACGTGGTAAAATTATGTCTCCTTTGGGGTAATTGATTTTAGTAAGTCCCCTTATCTCTCATTGTCCGGGGTGCTTGATTACGGTGAGTCCCCTCGCCCCTCGCTGTCCAGGGTGCTTGATTATAGTGAGTCCCCTCGCCTCTCACTGTCCGGGGTGCTTGATTATAGTGAGTCCCCTTGCCTCTCACTGAGACTTTGTAATTTAGAGCTTTTTTTTCATACACGATTGACAAAGAGATATGTTACAAGAGTGACAAAACAAAAACGTTCTTTGTCCACAACCGGAACATTTTTTTTGTTGATTCAGTTTCATTGTTTTATGCTTTGTTTTTTTTTTCATCTGACCGTTTTGTATGTAAGTTTTAGCTAGTGACAGCACAAATTTTTTAGTTCCAATTTTTTTGAACGTATGGTCGGCATAACATTATTACAGTGTCCATCATGAAAATCTACTCCACCCATAACACGATTGTAAAGATGGAATGCTTGCGGGAATTGTATATCTATTTTTGTTTTTGCAGTAGCACAATATCTTTTTGTAGGTAGTGAAGGAGTCACTCCAGCAGCTGTAGATACAATCGATACTAATTTCGAGTCCATAATAGTTACATAGTTTATTCCACTATTAATATCATACTTCACTGCATATGTCCCCCTTTGAGATTTGTTATTGATAATATTCTTTTCTCTCATTCGGTTCTCTCTAATAGTACCAGTACATTTCAATGTCAGTGTATTCAAATGTACAACAAGATATAAATTGGTAAAAAAATTGTCAAAATAAAGCTGGTATAGAGGAATTTCTTTTTTGACGGCGTACGCGAAACTCGCCTTCTCATGCTAGTTCTATGTGTGCGAAGTTCATGTTTTGAGCACTCTATTGACAAGCGTGTGCGAAATATGCGTATGCGCAGATCATTATACTTTGCGCACGCTCCTCATAAGTAGCGTGCTCGAGAAACGCGCATGTGCAGATCGGTTTACTTCGCGCATGCAAAAACTAGAGAGATCGCGAAACCTGCCATCTCTTTTTCGACGCGTGTGATTATCAAACTTCGCACTCGTCAAGAATACAACCATGGTAATAAAACTAATTTACACACTTGTATCGAAATGTACTATTTCGGCGGCTGTCATTGCAAAAATGGCTCAAGTAAATTGAGCACTACGCGAGAACCCAAAGCGCACTTACCTAATTTATCACCAACTGGTGAATTTTTCCCACAATATATATCGAAATTCAGTAAGTATCCATGAGCTGTGCAAAGCCTCCAAAATTTGAGCCTAAAGCGTACTGGTTTTCCGCGGATAAACTGCTTCAATGATGTTCTCGCATAAGATTTAGCCATCATCTCGTCAATTGACAATGCAGTTTGCCAAATGCCAAAAATTAAAATATTTTTTTGAAATATTTTCATGATTGGACGAACACGCCACGCTTTATCATTCGAATCATTGTTAGTCGCTTTCGCGTACTTCAAATTTTTTTTTATAGTTTCAAAATTCTTACGAGACATTGCCGAAGAAACTACTGGACATGATAAAAAAACGTTGCCGTCACGGGACGCCATGCAGATGTGAAACATCGACATTCATTGTTATTGAAAGAAGGGAATATAAAGTATAAAATTAACAAAATAGAAATATTGATTGTTTTGTTATAATATATACAAAAAATAAATGTACTATAACATATTTTTCAATAATATATACTTTCATACAGGGTTAAGTTACATGGCATTATCTGCTGTGTGACGTACCACCGTCACGGGGTAGTTCCCTATAGCTTTTACTATCGGGAATCGTATCAGGACCTAGCTGGAGAGACTATAGAGGCTTTTCCTCTATAAACAATGCCCGCCCCATGCGTATCAGGGCATAGGAGATGTAGCGGAGAGTGTAATGGTCACCGCCCGTCGCCAGCCTGATACTAATGTCTTACCCTGCTGGATCTATCTATCCCGTGAGATTATGAAATAAATGGATCCGGAAAAGAGAGAAAAAGCTTTCCTTACTCCGTGAGCCAGTAAGCGCGCAGTGGCTTACTTACAGTAGAGTAAGTACTTGCTTAAGTGGATGCGGACGGGATGGGTTCGGCAAGGAGTTTTGAGCTGCCTCACTCGTATCGACTACCATGCACTAGATAAACGATGGAGATCGTAGGCTTCTCACTCTTCCAGGTTGGATAGCAGACGCATTGTCATGCTACTGAACCTGAAAGAGCACACTGCTTAGTGTAGCGGGTTTATAGAGAAAGAATAATACTTTCTCTATTAACCGCGAGAACACTTAAATTGTGCACATATATCAACACTACAAGATGCTTCTATCTACTGCCACGTAATGGACAGCAGATAGAAGTCTGCTTGCTCTCTTTTCACGAAGCTCAATGGAAAAGTGTATCACTTTTCCACCTCGCTCGTGAGAAACCCAGTTACGGATATCTGATTCGTCGAGAAAGCGCAATGCTTTCTCGACTGACAGAGAGGGGCTTTGATCTTAACAGTAACTTATATTAAATAAGTCCCTTCACGACCGCACAATTGATCGTGAAGGAATTATTTCACGTACTTCTGTGCGCCGGGATTGTTGACAAGCGCAATGCATTCTCACCTCACCAGGGCACAGTGCTCTGTACGCACAGCGGGCTCGCCGTGGAGAACGCAATGTTCTCCAGGCCAGCCGCGAAGTAACAATGTCCTTATGCTAGTTACCCTGCGCAAGTTCGTTGTCGTTTGAAATAAACGGACAACTAATCGGCAGGGCCTTTTAGTGAAGAAGGAACGAAAGAAAGAAAAGGAATGATTAATTAAAGATTGGTATATTTATCCAGGAGAATCGTTATAAGAATGGTTCCTCGGTATGAATTCGAGCGCGCTTATATAGTCTTCTTCCGCGCGGACATCTGATGATTTCCCCCTCTCCTCGTAGGTGTGGCTTTCTCGTTTCGGTGTCCGCTTGATTAGCGCGAACATCTCGGGCTTGATGGTGTGCGTGCGTTGCGTGCTTGATTCGCACATCTGGCGCTCGCATTATTTCTCTCTCGCACTCCTTGTATCTTACGTTACGCTTATAATATAGTGTTTCAATTTTATATAATATTCTAATTTCTTTAATTAAGTTTCAATCGAATAATACTTTTAATGTATTATTTGTATGGGTCGGGGGTAAGCGATTTATTAATAGTTAATTAATTAAATCATCTCGCATATTATCTAAATTTTAATATTATTTCATGCATTATTAATTTTAATTATTTACTTTAAATTGCTTTTATTATAATTTATTTTGTTTATTTTATTTCGTAACACTTGGGTGTGTTACAGCTGAATCTTCAGTAATTTCCATAATAGTAGCAGTTGATGCTGTTTCAGATGGTATTAACGAAATAATAGGCCGATGATAACTGAAATATGTGATAAAAGTATTCGACATAATGTTATCAACGAACCTAGAAAAAACAGCATCAATTGTCGTTGCGTATCTACTTGTAGATTTCGTTGGGTCGTTATTCATGGATAATTGAAATATGTTTTGAAGGAATGTAGTTATAGGTATTGAATCATTCAAAATTAATATTAAAGTCCCCTGCTGAAATCATTGGTAGTTCGTGTAAATTATCATTTAAAATCATTGAACCTTCTCGAGAGTACGTAAGTAAATGCCTGTGTAAAAATTTAATGATGTCTTGTATTTTTTGATTAGGTGAAAAGTACACTACAACCATAAGCAATTGTCTTCCATCATTCATTGCTATTTGAGAAACACATTGATCTCCAATATTTGATTGGCTAACATTTACTTCAGTTACATTTCGTATTGTAAGATCTATATTTTGTGTTGCAATTTCTGATATATTATTATTCTGATATATAGCAACCCCAGCAGCTCTGACATTGCTTCGTTTAAATTTAGTTATACAATTGAAATTGAGTAGGTGAACGTTTTCTTCGCCTGGAAGTCATGTTTCAGAGAATAATAAAAAATTACTTTGCTGACAAATAGGATCTAGTAAATCTGCAGCATGTTTTCTCAGACTTTGACAGTTTAAAGTAAATATTGTCAATCCATCCCTCGATGTCATGAAATCAGTGATTATTCCTTGTATGGAAGTCTATTCAAAGATAGTCTCTTAAATTCTTCTTGTAAAGATATAATTGATGCTTCAATTCTTTTCCCATGATAAAATTTTAAATCGTCATTACGGTGACATATGAACAAATCTTCAATACTTGTGACTCGCGATAAAGCTACATACAATAACTGAATGGAATGAGTTTTATAATATTCATAGACTATTTCATCATATGTACCTCCCTGAGACTTATGGATTGTCATGGCACATCCAGGTATCATTGGAAAGT
>UELU01137638.1:3433-17521 GCA_900490025.1 Megastigmus dorsalis | reverse complement strand
TATATATATATATATATATATACGTGTGTAAGTGCGTGTGTGTGGATCGAGTCGAGAGCGTCAGAGCGGCGCGATTACCAGGAGGCAACGGTGCGGTACGCGTCCACACACACGCACACAGACACGCACTCGCAGGCGTGTGTGGGCGTATCTATCTTGGCCATGCGCGTGCATGCGGGGGCGATAAACAGCTCGCAGGCGGCCGCGAGATGCGATCACGTCTCTCTCTCTCTCTCTACTGTAGAGATCCCCCGCTGCCGCTCTACCGAGAGATTCTCTCCTTCATTGTGCCTATACGTATTGAATCAGCCCTGCTAGCATCAGCATCAGCAACAGCAGCAGCAGCAGCAGTATTGCGGACCAGACAGACGCTAATCAGGATCAGCGAGCTCACACTGCTCCCCCTCTCACTCTATATATATATATATCTCTCTGGCGCTCTCTAGCTCGCTTTATCTGCCTCATGCTTGCAGGACTTGAATGCTTATCTTCTTCTCGGCGCCGCGTTGCGCCGTAACCATGGAGTATACGCGGTCCTGTACATTGTGCGTCTTTGCAACCGGTTGCCTGCGTATGTAGTTGTATGGACGCATGGAAGAAGAAAGCCAACAGAGAGAGTGGATGACAAGTCCAATTGAGTGGGACTAAGCTTGCTACGCGTGGCTAAATGAATATATACCAAGCGTCTTTTTTCTGGACTACGACAGGTGATAATTTCATGCTGATAGAGCGAGATTGAGAATCGTCCAAAGGAGTAACATTATCCGAGAAATATTTGTTATTGATTATTTTTGATGAAAGCATAATCAACTGCTGCTCATAGAATGGGAACTCCGCTTCGAAATAAATGTAAGTAGATGCAGACAGGTTTAGTCGGGCGTTATTTTTCAATAGAGATATTTTACTTCTTCCGCTATAGCGAGAGGATTTCTTTTCGCTTCGTCAAATATTTTTTTATTATAAGCTCGTGTCCACCGAATTAAGATTATGCAAATGCCGGTGAAAATTTAACACACTCGCAACGCGGCCGACATCGCCAAATGAAGCAGCCCCTCCCTCAAAAACTTTGAATTCTTCTCAAAAATTCGTCGTTTGGCGTATTCTAGAAATTGCGCTTAGAGTAGAAGCTCTAAAGAAGGGGAAGATAAGCGCACGCCGAAGAAATTGTTTTTTCGTCTTCCGAGCATGTGCAGTAAAAGGGCTGCTGTGTCGGTAAACAATTTCGCTCTCCCCCTCTCTCTCACTCGCAATCGCGTTGAAATTTCAGCGCCCCACGCTCCCCAATATGTATGCATAAAGCTTGTCATATAAATTCAACGCCGACTATTTCAGGCTGTGCTCTCTCTCTCAGTCCCTCTTTTACCACGGCCTTGTTGCCGTGCGTGCGACGGTATGGCAGTAAGATTTAAAGGGGAGCGCCAACACTTGGGCGGCGATACGCTCGAGCGTTTATCTTAAGCATTTTCACGGGAACTGGGAGGGAGTGGGAGAGACACGGCGAAACGAGGAAGGAGCGTTAAAATATGAAAACTCCGAAAGTCGGTGCTGTGTCGGGAGAAAGGGGGCGAGAGCGCGCGCAAGATTTTACGATCATATAAACTGACGGGGCGCGAGCGCAGGTGAAGTGTCCCGCAGTCTCCTACTCTAGCCGTACTACTTTTCTCCTCTTTCAGGCCTGGATATACTAATCGCATGGCCTGATGCTTATATATATCGCTTTCATCCACGCTGCAGACTTTGGATATTTTATTAATTTTCTTTTTTATATAAACGAGGTCCATCGCATAAGTTTATGTTAGTAAATAAAATAATATATCAATTATTCAAAATATTTTACTATATCTGTGAATTAATTATTTATAAGTATATCATAATGTAATGAATAAAGTAATGTGAATATACGAGTATTTAAAAAACTCTATTTTCTGACTTTTTTCTCTCTGTCCATTGATTAACCGACTTCTGTTATTTTATATTTATAACGAAAACAGGAAACTTTCTTTGTCGAAATTTAAATATTGACTAGCCCGCAGCAAGAGACATGATTTCGCGCTACGCTATGCCGGTATTTGTTCTAGCCTTTGTTTCTGTTTACTTTTTTACAGTATTTCGTCGAAATTGACTCTATCGTTCGCTCTTTGTAATTTTAAGGAAGTAAAGGTTTGATTGATGTGAGCGAACTAAATAATAAATGATTATTCGATTTTTAATAGTTATTGTCATAATATAATAATCAATTTACAGATAAATATTTGATGAAATCCAAATACAAATTAAAGATGATGAAGAATAGCATGAAATACAGAAGAAGATAAATTGGTTTATTTACTTGTATCAAACTAAAATTTTCGCACAGTTTTAACGCATTTTACAAATCAAACTTGATTAGAAAAAAAAAACAGATCTAAATACAGAGCATTTTTTCCCACATGCGACGAGGAAAAAACATTTCGTTACGCTCACGATGTATACTGCTGTTTCTCTTGTTTGTAGTTTTTTCAATTATTTACACGTACATCGTACACTTGTAATTCCCGGTACCTACATTTTACGGTCGGCAAAATTATGTCCAACTAACAAATTGAATTATTAGCTTACAAAAAGCAAGCCATTCGGAAAATAATTGAAAGGAGAACAAACCGAAAACCACGAGGATATAACGAACTGCGGTGAATAACGAAATCGTTGCATTTCCGCGGCCACCTTTAAATATTTCAAACGCGCTGAAATAACGGGTGGGCGCATAAACGGCGATTAAAGGGTAACTTTAGATGCAGCTAACATTTGTTGGCACAAAGCCCTCAACAATGCTGCCTCCCCTTCCCACCTCCTTCGCTAACTTTAAAATACAAACTGCTGCAGAACATGTGTCGTAAAAATGTAAACATAGCCGGCCGCCCCGGTGTAACTCGCTTCCATAAAAGACGCGAGAGGTCGAGCTGAGCTAAAAGAAAAAGCCCTGAATCGTTTACAACGCCAAGGCCGTTATATACCTCCGAACATCCTTCTCAAACTCAACGCTCTATGAACGATTAGGACGTACATACATACATATATAAAAGCTGCGGTCCGCGTGTGTGCAAACGGCGGGGCTTATTATCGTCTCGCGAACATTCCCGCGCGCTGCGCACACATCCGAACAGTTTAATTAATCGCGTTTGTCTTGAGATGCCACCCCCGAACCCATCTAGACTCGGCTTGGATCGATTATCTTTCGGTCGGGCAATGGTGTACGATTACATAGCGTATACCGGGTGCGCGCCTCTAGGCTACAAAGTGACCCTCCCGCCGTGTCCCAGCTTCTAATATACGCGCTGTAACCGAAACGATCTCGTATTAAACGCCTCTCTCCCAGTCTGCGTGTATATACACACATGTGCACACGCAGTGTACATCGGAATTAGCATGGCTCACGTATAATACACACACACACACACACACACACACAGACAGAGAGAGGCAAGATTGCAGCGCTTCTGCAGTGCAGGAGACCTCGTCTTGTCTGCACTGTTGAAATAATCCTCGCGTAACCTCGTTTCCGCGGATGCGTGATTTGCCCTTTTATATAATTGCCGGAGGTGAGCGGGTAATCGTCCTTTTCGCACGTGTCTGTGTGTGTGTGTGTGTGATGTGTTCGAATTGGATTTCTGTAGACTTCTGTGTAGCAGTGCGGCGATAGGGTTTAATCGGTATTTCGGTACCGTGTTATTAGGGTTGAACCGTTCGCGTGCGAGCCTTTTATTTCGTCATTTTTGGAAAATAGCCGTGTAATCTGCGATTGCTCGTCCCCCGTAAATGCCAACAGCTCAAAGTCAAATACAGAAGGAAAAAATGAGCAGTAAATCATTGCCGAAATTCGTTTATAAGATTATCTGATTTATTGCATAACTAACTGTTGTAGGGGAAGTGAAAATATAGCCTGATGTGTACGAATCCGCTCGGAAGATAACATTTAACGGAAGCGCTAATCTTCGAGCTATTACAATGCAGCGGTAGTTGCGGAACATTGACTCAGTCCATTCCGAGTTAATAGAAGGAACTATTAACAAAAGTGGCAACGGCTAACGTGCTCCGTATATTCAATGTGCATCACTGGCACCTCGATTTTGACAAATTAAAGACAAAAACGAGATTTCGCGTAAAGCTGAATTAAATAAACCGTCGCGATTTACCGTTAAAAAACCTCAAGTCGTAAAATAGGAACTTTAATGAATTCGACTAAATAAATGACTCCAATGGGTTATTTCGTAACCCATCCAATTCTCTATTTAACAAACTCCATCGTTGCGTTCATTTATTTGGCAAAAGCCAACGTGGCGCTTTTTAAAGAAACTACAATTATTTAAACAAAAATAAAAAAAAAATTTAACAAACCAATACGTTCACTTAAAATTAATAAGAGTACGTGATTGCGTACTTGTCAAGTACTACATTTTTAATATATGACCTAACAACTTCTCGCGTCAATTTATATCTTTCGATGAGGGGAGGCGATTCGCTACATTCTGTTATATATGAGATACTAATTATTTCAAATTCACTATTTTGAGAAGTCACAATTATTTTCGTTCAGCAGAAGAGCTAATCCGAATCATACTTTGCGCTAATAGACGTGTTTTTTAGTGCTGTTTATTTTTATGTACTTTTTAGCTGGAAAAAAAACGTGTGAAAGCGTCGAAATTACGGTGCGAGAAGGTGGGAATGGTTCTTCCCCCACATGATTAACCACTAAAAGCAACTATTAAATGGCATGAGGACTCTTGATGTCGACTTGAAATATCGCGCAAAAACTTGTTTTTTATAATTAAAGCTCCTAATCAAAACCAGCTGCCAAAAAAATTTTCAAGCCAAAAAGGAGGGTTCCTCGGAATCGGTCTTGACGTGACTTTTAATCTTGTTTACATTGGCGTATTTTTTATCTGAAAAAAAAACCTGCTTATGCGTCTAAATAATAATGTGAGACAATGGAGGAACCATTTGATCCCTTAAATAATTTTCTAGAATGGTTAATGGATGACTTGCTCAGGAAGTAAAATTATTTTTACAGTTAGTACAGTTAGCCTTCTTTGAAAATAATAAGAAAATACTAATTTCAAATTCGAGTTTATTAACTTATTCTTTTTTTTTATCAACACTTATACACATCATATATAGTATCAAGTTACTGTGCGTAAATTACTGCCAATGCTTGTCTTCGCCAAAATCCGATAATGTTGAAACGGGAACGTCGAGATTGCATAATATTGTCAACTCTAATTATATGGCTGTTTCAAGGCGATTCTGTTTCACGGGGTCGCGCCTTTATGGCGGCGGACCTGCGACAATAGCCAGATTGACACCAGTGTAAAGCTTCATTGTCGAGGGTAATTGCAGTGCTGCTTCAGCATTCTGTGTTCTGTGTCTTCGGCGATATATATATTCCGCCTGTCGCGATTCTTAGGTCCCATGGGAGATGGCGGCACGCACTTTTTAAGCGCCGTACATCGCTGTTTCGCTTTTATTTTATTGCGATTACCTATATCGTAGATATTATATATGTAAGTAATTCAGAAATGAGAACTCACGGAAGATTTATTTCTTCTTGTAATGCGCATAGCTACACACACCTGAATCTATAATGTAGCATAGTATTTATTTATTATTACGTACGGTCGTTATATCTCTTGCAATTTGTGACATTAGTCAGTAGGCAGCTTGAAATAAAAAATAATAAATAGTAGTTTCCTTTTCATGCAGCAAACTTATGCATATGTTTGAAGGGGATACCAATAAACTACTGGAGCGCCCGTGGCGACGAAAAAGGGAAATTTCCGAGGAAAAATGTAAGTACGTACTTATCGGAAATCAATAAAAAAATTCAATAATAAGTAAATCAATGGTAATTTTCTGCTTCTTTCTTATGCTGTACGAAGATAATAGTAATTTAATGTTAAAAAGATGGAAATAGATTGTGTAATATTAAAATTTCTGAATCGCACCATATATATATATCGTTATGTATATACTGAGCGAATTGAGCAGTAGCCAGAGCAAAGTAGCCTGAAAAGATACTTGAAAAAATGGTTGATACAAACGTTCAACAATGTAATTGTGTTCTTTTTGATAGAAGATCAATGTTATTCATATATATATATATATTTATACTGTGGGGCAAATTTAACATCTTATATTTTTACAAATTCTCCGTAAGGTGAAATGTAAATTCGCCCATTTTAGTACTCTTGTAGATGTCGAAACCAGGCATGCACGGAACGAATAGATATATTTTGCGTGCAAAAAGAACTTGCAACGTCAAGTATTATTAAAAATTTATGCGGAAAGTCAATACACAATACAATCAAGGAGCTTTCAGATATATTTTTGAAGAAACTAATTATAATTTTAATTACAAGCTATATCATGTAATTTATTGTATTTATTTTTGAATTAAAAGAATTACTAGCATTTTTTATGGAACAAGTACGTAATTATGTAAGTAAGGTAAATATAAAAAAAATGAAAAACTAAATATTTTTATTACATTTCATACGTAATAAATAATGTTTACAAAAAAAGCAGATTTATTGTGGAAATTTTTTGAATTCATTTATTTGCAGTAAATGTAATCCATGAATGCAATGGTTTCTCTGAATTTTAATTGAAGTTTTTATTTCGTAACTGTTCTTACAATAATCGATACTCTTGATTAGCGTGTCAAAGTAAACGCCGACTACTTTCAAAATCAATAAAAACGATAGTAATCTAGGAATTTTTGTATATATGGTTGAACTTAAACTCAGATTTATCAGTACTTCTCAAACATCTGAATCTAGATATTCTTAAATTCATATTTTTTGATATATTTATTTGATTATTTTAATTGTAATTGCCAATATGTATGGTATTTATTTGATTATTTTAATTGTAATTACCGATAAGGGAGTTGCAGTATCTGCAATATCGTTAGATTGCATGGATTTAGTTACTCAAAATATTATGTTAATAACAAAACCTTATCAAACCACATTTTTTGTTAATACATCCAACGAAATGCGTGATAATGATTTGAACACTCCTCTTCAAAATATAGTACGCAAAGTTCCATCAGTCATAATTGATATTCACCAATCAAATATTTTAAGAACAACATCGCACTTGCCATATTCAACAATTATTGCTGCTAGACACGTTTCTCTGAATGTAATAATTTACAACGAAATAGTAAATGTAGATATTTTGCAAAAGTTACTTGATTATTTGGAACCAATAACCAGTTCCAATATGAAGACAAAAACTTTAGTGATTCTTCTGACTACAAAATACACGTTTGAATTTGACACCATCAATATATTTGAACATACATGGATGAACAAGATCTTGGATTTCACTATAATTGGAGAAGAAAAACTAAACAATAGATCTAACAGTAATAGCTGTTATCTTCAATATTACAACCCGTTTTACAAAACTATTAGTAAAAAACTTGTTCATTCAGGTGTTGACATGTTCCCGGATAAATTACGAAATCTCAATGGATATGATATTACTTTAACTACACCAAGTTCTAACATCTACACAAAAATCATTAAAAATCCGAACGGCAGTGTAATAGATATTAAAGGCTACTATCTTCCTGTTACTACCCTTATTTGGAACTATCTGAATTGTTCTATTCGTTACGTAGAAAATGGAAGAAATATATCGTTTGCTCCTGCATTGAATATAATGTTTGAAAAATTAGAAAGAAATAATTTGAATATGTACGCAGTTCCAGCTATAATAAGCTTTTCAAGGAATTTCAAAGTTCTTAAAGTATACTCAGAAATAGAATGCCGTCCATTAATTGCCGTCGTTCCTATTATTACAAACATTGAAATAAATATTCCTATTGATATTATTTGTTACATATCAGTGTTACCATTATGCTTAGTACTCATTGTCTGGTTAGGGCAGATTCTGCAGATTCAGAGAAATAACTGGACCGCTTTAGATGTTCTTCAACTAGTATTTCAAAGCTCTGCAAATATAGAAGTTAACGCTGTACCAGATAGGATACTATTTATAAGTTTCACATTCATATCAATAATATACAAAAATACTTTTTTTTCTGCGTTCTTAGATAATATCCATTTTACGTTAAATTTGGACCCCTTCGATAGTTTTGAAAACATAGCAAAGACTAGTTTGACAGTGCAGTCGACAATTCATGAAAAGAATCTTTTAATATGGCGAAATAACGAGCATATTCAAAAGATAGTTGAAAAAGCTGTTATAAAAGAAGACCATGATTCATGCGTGAATAAAATAATATACAATAACCACATTTGTTTAATGACCGATGCTCTAGCTATTGCATTTATAAATAATGAACCAACTGAAAAGGCAAAAAAACTAAAGATTGCCAAGCCAATATTTGGTTGTGTGGAACTATTCTATTTTTTTGAAAAGTCATCACCGTACGCTGAAAAGTTCCTGAAGACTTTCCGTAAAATCAAGGAGTCTGGCATTGATAAAATATTGGAAAATACACAAAATGTTCACGGAAATAAAACTTATAACAAAGAAAATGAGCTTTTAACGAATAATTTTATGAAGCAACTGATTATAATTTTAATTACGGGCTACATCATTTCATTTGTTGTATTTATTTTTGAATTAAGAGAATTAATTACTTTATTTATGGAACAAGCACGCAATTATGTAAGCAATGTATATTTTTATGTATTTCATTTATAATAAATAATGTCTACACTCAAAAGATTCATGGTGTTATTAACGTTTAAAGATTCCTTCAATAAATGTCTTTTTTATAAATAATCTAGCGATATTATATCATAAATATTGCAATTGGCAAATCAACATATGAATTTGAAGTAAGAAAGCTTTGATCATTCTGAGTGAAGAGCAAGTTAAGAAGGATAGAAGTTGAGGTAGGACAGTGTATGTTTGCCGTCTGACCCATGCTAGTGTTAATCTACTTACAAGGGGTACCCAAGGAGTTCAGGAAACCGATTTGGCTGAAACTTTGGAGAATGGTTTCTCGTACCTAAAAATGAAGCTCAGTAGCTGTAAGTCCTTCAAATTGTCCTTAAATTCTAAAATAATAACAGATTAAGCAAAATATACGAAAAAACAGCTATTGACTGGTACGAAAAGGCAAATAAAAATAGGAAAAAGGAGGACGCCGACGAATACATAGAAAATAAATAAACCTAGATAAACGTACAAATTTTTTCTATTCTTTAGAGCTGATCTAAATATTAATATTGGAATAAAATTTAATCGGTGAAATGCGCGGAAATATAAAAAAAATTCAAGTCAATTTTGTTAAAATGAGTGAAAAACTCAAGATTTCATCCGACATCTAATATAAAAAATTAGAAAAAATCGCTTTTTTATATTTTCCACTTCATAGAGAAGACATTTTTTATTCAAATACTTCAGAGTTTAAAGATTCTTTGTGCTGAAGTCGATTTTATAGAATTCATGCCAAGTTTGGCCATGATCCGCTATCGGCGTCCTCCTTTCCTTTAACTCTCATTTTCATGCGAGTCCTTACCATTTTTTGATCACAAGTTATGGATGATTGAAATTTAAGTACAATTTTACCTTGAAAAATAGTGGGAAAACTGAAGTCTATTTCAAATGTAATATTCAGCCTTATTTTCAATCATCCATAACTTGTGAACGAAAAGTGGTAAGGACTGGCATAAAAATGAGAATTAGAGGAAAATTTTCCTATTTTTATTTGCTTTTTTATACCAGTCGGTAGCAATTTTAAGTGCTGGGTTATCTTGATTTGAATCAGCATGTGTTTTTTTCGTATATTTTGCTGAATCTGTCATTATCTTCGAATTTAGGGCCCATTTGAAGGACTTAGCTTCATTTTTAGGTAAAGAGACCATTTTCCAAGGTTTCAGCTAAATAGATTTCCCGGATTCCTCGGGTTCCCCTTGTTAGTATAATTATCTATGTCGCTATACTACCCTTCTTATCACACAAATTCTGATCTGTATTGCAAGAATCGATTTTAAATATTTCTATTGCTTTGTCAATAACTCCTCTTTTAAATTACGAACCATAAAATTCACTCAACACACTCTACTTTTACAAATGTCATCTATGCGCGCATAACTCGCTACAGTTACATAGTTAACACTAAAAAAAGAACCACGTGTATCAATACTCAAACCCCATCCAATTATAGATTTGCAAACTTTATTTTGCGATCGATCCAGTACAAAACAAGCCTCCTTGAACAAAACACGCGTCCCTTTATCTCAGAAATGACAATCGAATCAAAACAGCAACAGCAACGTGTCTCGGTATAGAGCAGTCGTATCGTCAAACCCACATCTATCCATCTCAGGCTTGTAAACAAGCGAGAGAAAAAAACAGCCGTAGAAAATTCCGCGTGGTAAATAATTAAAGTTCAGGCGGCATTTTCCCAATTCAAAGGACACGCTCAACACCGATAAACCAGTCAGTTCCGGCATTGCAGTCTCCCTCCCTCTCGCTCTCATTTCGCAAAGCTCACACACACACAAACACACACACATACACACACACACACACACACACATGTAAACTCGTAAACGTACGGGCTGCTGCATAAAGCACCGCGCAAAAAAAGGGTAGTCGATCCCCTTTGCGTATAATAAAGAACGGGAAGCAGAGAGAGAGAGAGAGAGAGAGAGAGAGAGAGAGTGCGACGATCCCGCGCCGCAGAGATTCAATAATAGACGCCGCGCGTGGAGTTTCCGTATACGGCCAGAAGCAGCAGCAGGTCATATTCCGACTGCATCGGCATCTCGGCTTCTCCACTACCGCACACGCACATACATGCGCACACTCGCACATCGGACACAGAGCACTAGCATCCCCCCGAGTCTACGTCGGGTACTACACCCGCATTATGTGCACACCGGCCTGTTCTCCTCCATTCTCCTTCTACGCTTTCTGTCTCACTCTCTCTCTCTCTCTCTCTCTCTCTCTCTCTCGCACTCGCTCTGTATTCCATTATGTAATGGGCCATTGTAGCCGCGGCGGTGCAATCCCGCGTGCGAGGAAGAGAAATGCCACTGGGGTGTCGTATACACACACACACACATACATACATACACATACGCGTGCACACATGTACGTGTTGGACAACTGGCTAGTTCTCGATCCCTCCTCGCTCTCTCTCTCCCTCTCTCTCTCTCTCGCACCCCCGCTTCGGCTCGTAATTAAAGGAAACGCTCACTGGTGGAATTGTTAACGAAAGTCCCTTCCTCCCGCCTTTAGTGTATACATATATATAGGCGAGTTTGTGTGACCGACGACGAATTCCATATTACATATTGCCATCCGCGTGATATCGTTCTTCGTCAAATTCAGAACTTGCCGGCGACACGATGATCGTCTACTGTCTTGCTTATGTGCATATATAAACACACACACACACACACGTATACATATATATATATATATCGAATGGTACTACGAATAATCGACGCTGAAAAGGCCATCGGTGTCGTTAGAGTGTTTATTCCAATCACTTGGGTAATTCGTTCTTCGACGTGCAGCGAGTTGTTTGAGCTCGTAACTATTAGGGATCTAGATTTGGGTTGGAGGCGTGATATTGCGACAGTGGCAAGACGGCTGATTTTAGGTGTTGATAATTAGCAAGCTGTATAGTTCAAGTTTAATGCGTTTCGGTTTGGGTTATAAGTTAATATTCGATATCGCCATTTGGATGTATAATGCAAGGAGCGAATTGAATGAAATGGATCGAAATTCAACCCTTGTATAACTTATTAAATGCTACATAAGCATAATAAGCATTTATTTTATTTTATTTCTATATGTATTTTAACATCGCGATTTTTCTTCAACTATAGGTATTAATCAGTGATGAGAATCCGATCTGCAGTGGCTTTGTAAAAAAAGCACATTATCTTGATTTTTCTTACCGAAACATTTTAAAGAGCTCAAAGCTTTTATTTGTTTGTTTCTGTAATATATATATACAGTAATGTTACATTATTTACATTTCAATTCGCTACACCTTCCTCAACTTTTATCATGTGTACAAAACGAAAGGCACAACTCACTTTTTTCTTACATGAACTAACAAAATATAAACTAAAAAAATAAGTCACGTATAATTAATTGCAATTGAAGTAGTGATTATGATATGTTTCACTAACAGTTATATATTATTGAAGTTCGTACGGAAGGGAGCAATACAATCTATTATACTCTATAATCCGATCGAATTAGTAAATGGACCATTGGCTATATATACACAAGGAAGATTCCCGGATCAAAATGTCGCGTCCGCTCCGATAAGTGAGCCCTTCTCCGACTATTCGCTCCCCCTTTCTCTTCCAATTACTAAACATTTGCCTCGATCGTGGAAATTTGGCTCTACAATAAATATGGGGCTGAAAGCAGTGCTTTTAGTCGCAACATATCATTATTATGGATGCGCTCGTTTAGAACAAAAATAATTATGGTAATCGTTTCGTTTGTTAAAATGACTATTCAAATGTAGATATTATAGTTTCCAAGCCTTAGTCTGATTAAAGAGTTTGAATTGGTCTTTTTCACGTATATCGGCATCACTTTACCCCGCATGACGTGCATCTTACCATGAACGATTCATTAAACATTTCAAATTAAAAACCTTCCCGACTCGACTGTTTTAAATGCCATAAGAGCCGCGATTACGTCGCACATAATGTTCACATATCTATGATGTCGTACGCGCGAGTGTCATTTGCACTTTAAAATCAGTTATTCATCGTCATGCGCGAATCGCCTGTATATTCCCCCTTTTACGAACTTGTTGCGCATGACGCGCGCGTCCGCTTTATAAACGCATGATGGTGGAATATATAGCGAAAATAACGGCATTTTATTGATATTCATTCCTCTTACCATTTCATTTAGAGTGTCGAAAATTTTTTTTATGTATGCTGCTTTCGCCGAGCGAGAAAATGACAAAAATACCCGCTGAAATCGCGATACGCTTGTTGGTCATTCGAGACCGTGTAATTTTTACGATTTCGATACGACCATTTTTTTGTTTTCGCTTTGAGGGTGCATTTTTGTTTGTCGCGCAGCATTCGAACGTATACACGCGCGCGGTGGTATTGGTGGTTTCGGCTAATGCAAAACAATCAAAAACCACGCAATATCCATTCGATCCGTGGGAAAGCATTCGATTGAAAATAATTTACACATCTGTAATGTCCAATCGAGCACCGCCGGATCTTCCGGATCACTCGCACACAACGAATCCCCGCGATGCTTCCTACACAATCAAGCTTATTCCAAGCTTCTGTCTCTCCCGCGTGCACTTTAGATCCACGCATATTTTCCCCTCCCCGCATCGTACCAGTATGGCCCTGTTCCAATCACGCGCTTCTACACGCGCGGGACGCTCGCACTGCGGCCTTCCTTTCACCCGACATATACCAAGCTATAACCATATATATATATGTGTGTGTGTGTGTGTGTGTGTGTGTATCTCACATAGACCAGCCTCTCGAGGTCCCTGTCTCGCACTTATACGCAGCATACGAGTCCTTGAATCGATGCGGACTTGCTGCGGAGGCGCGCTAGAACTGCTGCATCGCTAATTGCGCACCTGCTAAATCCCCCCGTTGGGACGCTCGAGCACCGAGAGGCGAGTTCGCGTGTGTCCCCCTTATACCGCAGCTTCGCACCGACTCGTCGATCCCTGCTGTCTGACTGCAGGTATACGTTTCTCTCACTCTCTCCATCTCTCGCCCGCCCCCTTGTCGCTCGTCATTTGTCTCACGCGCGAGGATCCTCCAAGAGTATTGTACTGCGGGTGGACGGGGAGGGAAGGAGGGATGTGCCGCCATTGTTTTGGATTTTTCGGCTCGTTTGCTGCCGATTGTGGATTGGTAATCCTCGGTTGAGGTTTCGCGATGAGATGAGATGCTGGAAAATCGCTTATCTATTAGTTTTGACTATTTAAGAATGTTTTTTTTTTTCATTTTACTTTTCGCAATGTGTATACACTTTTTCGACCACTTATAAGTGAGTCACTGTGAACTAATTAATCAATTAGTGAAATTGTTCATTTCACTGTAT
>UELU01137637.1:16591-67140 GCA_900490025.1 Megastigmus dorsalis | reverse complement strand
TTACACGAGACACTGTATTTAGTTATTATAACTAATGAAATATTGTAACTAACTTTGCTTTAACTATTAAGCAATTTTTACTCAACATACTGAGCAAAAATTATATAACCAGGCTTGCTCAACCGGTCAAGCAAAATGTACTTAAGGTGCTCGGCAAAAATTGCCGAATGTCTGAGCAAATTTTGCTCAAACGCCTGTGCTTAAGATTTTCGGCAAATATTGCCGAATGTCTGAGCAAAATTTGCTCAACTTCTTAAACACTTTTTACTCAGCCTTCGACTCAGTAAAATTTACTCAACCTTTTAGGCAATTTTTGCTCACGATTTTTCCCCGTGTACACTGTCTACAATCCCATGCCTTACAAGTTCTCGCAATTCGATCTATTAATAATTCAAAAATCCATTACTATATAGCTACATATTGACTAAGAATAAATGACGGATATGAATTATGAATCGATTCAATAGTTACAAAACCCAGTGATTTAGGAAAAGCGATTACGAAACTTTACGTGGAACTTACATTACATAGATGAAACAAGGGAAAGCAACATTATATATATAAACAAAATGACAAAAGTACATTCGATTTATAACGAACGCTATAATTGCTGCCCCTACTTCATATTTCAGAATTAAAAAGAATATACATTATGCTGAAAAAATATCAGATTCCTTTTTTTTCTGAATACATTAAAAGTTTATTAAACTCAATTATTCTTTCGTAATTGTCAGAAAAACATCCAGCTGATTGGTCGTCTTAAGTAACTGTGCAAATGAAAACTGACGTGACTGAAAGCAACTTGACCCCAAGAGAGACACATTAAATTAGAAGGAATATTCATGATATCGTTCAGTTATTTCTGTAAGGATTACGTAGCAATCGAATAAAGTTTTAATATCTTAATTTTCATTAGCATAATAAACACTTTAATACATATCCTTTTTTAGTCAAATATGAGAATGGTAGTGAAGTCTATTGAATGCTTTTAACCAAACATTATGACAGTAAAAAAAAAGTTGTATTAAATTACTATATTCCGTAGTAAGTGCCGGGCTTACTCACAAAATTAGAAAAATATTACTAAATTTTATTATAACATTTACTATAATTATAGCGTACTATAATCATACTACATTATAGTGAAAATCATAATAAAATATCACAGTTATATAAACAACCTTATTTTTATACGATACCGCAATAACTAAAACAAATAAGATTTCAGTTCATCGGCAGACAACGCAGGAAATGCTGCCCACCGATCATCTGTCGCGGGCAAATAATATAACACATGTCGTGTACAGTAATTCAAAAATTCCGATGATGGAATATGATATATTTTGAAACGCGTCAACTAATATTAACTCCATAACGAGACATACGTCACAAGACGTATAAGAAAATAAATATTAGATTTTATCAAGTGACTTGGATACCATTCACAATATGTTTCAAACAATAAAACATAGTAATTTTTGTCTTTTTGTGTGTATGTTACACGCTTACTCCGGAATATAATAATTTTTAATATAACTTTTTTCTCCGTGTATAGATCCTTTTTTCGAATTAATAATTTAATGTCCGCTACACTCCGAATACGGCACAAATATACAGAAAATAAACACTATATCTACCGACGGAATTCTCGAATGAAAACAACCATAAAACTTTCACTAAATTAAAAACTTAAGCATTAAAGAAAAATTTATAAATTATGAAAAACTGAACCGATGTCACTTTTCCAGTACCTGCTTATAAAAAACAATCTGTGTTTTGTATAATAATACGACTTAAAATTTATGGAACTTGTTTTGTGATGCTTTCCACTCTACGTACTACACTTTTTAGCAGTATAAATCAATTTTGCAATCAACTGCATGTTCAGTTCTTCAATGATTGTGGAAATCAACTACATTATATAACTTGCGCAAATTATTTTCAACTCGATTTACTTTCTATTTATTCCATACTTATAGAATAAGTTAGAAAAAAGCGGTCCTTTATTAAATTTATCATGCTTCATTACCAATCTTGTAGTGTTTTATTATGCAATTCTTAGAAGCATTGATATTTTTCAAAAGTATCTGTTTCTAATCTTTATAGTATCGTCACCATCTCCTGACATATACCTGTGCCGCAAATAAAATCAACTTCGATCAATGTCTTGGTCGCTCATTTTTTTTTTACAATTTTATGTAAGAGTATCTATAGTGATTTAATTTTAAGAGATCACTGTTTCAGCAGCAAGATTATCATCTTTTTGAAGATCTAATATAATATTATAGATAATCTATTGTAATATAAGTTTTACAGATTGCTCATAACGAAATTCGTGTTTCTTTTTCTTGATCATTTCTCACGCTTTCTTCATTTATAAGATAAATTAAGAAAACACAATGGAAAAAAAAATAAGATAACACTACGAAGGAAGTCAAAACCGTCATGTTTTATAAGAAACTCAAAACAGACATTAATCTTATCGTAGAGTCAGAAGTAAAAAATATGCAATTTTTACACAAAAAAATCAATTTCGATATTCTAAGAAACAAACAAATATAATCAGACCCAATCAAAATTAATATATAACGATATCAAGTCAAAGGACATCTTCAAAAGCCCAACCTCAAAGAAACACCATCCAATCATAACAATCTGCTCGCGGTATCGACTCATTCCGCACTCCATCAAACGCAGGCGGACGATAAACCTATATATAACACACCGCAAGTGCACGATATAGAAGAAAAAGGAACAGCGCAGCAACGCTCGGGAGAAAGAGAGACAGAGAGAGAGAGAGAGAGAGAGAGAGGGAGAGAGAGAGAGGGAGAGAGAGGAGTGCGCAGACAGAGCCGCGATCACGCGTGCGTGAAAAGCGCGGAAAGTCAGAGTGCGGGGGCAGCAGCAGAGGCTCGAAACGCGAGAGGGAGAGAGGAACGGCTGCTGCTGCTGCTGCTGCTGCAGGTCGGCGGGGGGACTCCTTGCAAGCATTGAACTTCCTGCACAAGGTAAGCGCCGCTCTATGCACTCTCGGCCCGACAAGCCGCAAGCTGCAGCCCACCTATATGTGTATATATGACGCTCTGGCATTATATGTGTATATATATATATGAGCGGGATGATGTCGAGAGGAGCTCTGCCGCGGGGATGCGTATTACTGGGCAAGCCGCGACGTCGGCGAAATGCCGACACTGGAAAGAAAAAAAATACAGGTGTAGGCGCGAGGATTGCGGTACTATGGAGGATGCGTTGAGCGGTGATAGCGTGTGCCATCGGATGCGATGGATTTGGCATTGCCAAAGAAAATTTGTGGGTAGTTCTTTCATATATGCCTGTGGAGGAAATGATTGAATACTTGATATAATGCGACTGTAAACTACCAAAATGAGGCCTTCACTATGTTTTAGTGTATATGTGAAGCTTGTATCGGTTGCAATTGAACATCCTGATTTTTATTTTAAAACTACGACGGCAGTGTATACGAGACGATTATATTCAATGGACTGGATACTTGGTTTAAAACATAGATAACAAGAACAGGTTATTCCAATGATTTAAATCAGTTGATGAAATAATTTGACAGGGTATTACTGGAATACTGTAAATAATTCGTAATGTAACCGCATTAGCTAATGTGAACCATGAATTCGAACCGCCATCTTGAAAGATCGTGTTTTCTCAGTGTCCATCATTTGTGGCGTATAATTTGCATGTTCAATAGTTTGTGCAAGTTGTTTTCAAATATAAGGATGAGGTAATGGGGAAAGATGGACATTATTATCGTACCTGTAAGATCAACTTTTGTCATAATCTTGACAGGTTTTTTTTTATCTTCGTGAATCAAAGATTAATCATATACAACCACACCTTCCCAGAATAATGTCATGTGAAAGATTCATTTTACATATCATCTATGTATAGCAATATTGTATTTATAGAAGTGAACTATGTACTACATGCTATAGATTCAATTTCTAATGCAAAGAATTGATCTGATAATCGAAATGTTGATTTTAAAATATACGCGAAAGATCACCCATCCGAAATAAATGGAGGTATTAATCTCCAACCAAAATAAACTCATCAAAATTTCTAGTCATCAAAATGTTTAAAATGACTGCATGCTTTGATAAGAAATTGTGTAATAATAAGAATGCAAAAAAAGTACAAAACATTTCGTAAAAATTATAGAAACTTATAGAGGTACCGAATGAATTTTTATTTTGTAACAATTATAGAAGCTAGAGGTTCCGAATAATTTTTTCACAGATAATGTGTAAGTAAAAATGGCACTACAAAAACTTTCATTTTGTATTTTAGTCCAAATATTTGAGGTATAAATTCTTTTACAAAGGCTCATTTACAAAATCTTCAAACTCTAAAATATTGATTAACATAACTAATTATCCTTTCGATCATAATAAAGAACTAATTTGGAAATGTAAAATGGCGACTTTTATCTGAAACAATTATACTACTTAACATCTTTAAAAATATTAACGTTATTATTCACAAAATTGTTTATTACTATATTTATTATAACCATAGTTTATATGAATAACTTAATAACTTAATAACTGAAATCTGGAGATTATCAAGTCTGTGAGGAATCCAGTTCAAAGAAATCAGCTTTTGACCTGCGCTTTGAAGAACATTACGAATGTCATTAGGCAAAGTGTATACTGATGTTATGGTATACAAAATTGCACTTCCTTTAATATATTTCCAAATTAAGAGCGTTACATTTCTCATTTGCAATCTGCATGTATTTAATGACATCAAATGACTATACGCTAATTAGTACCAGAGACAAGCTCTAAGTAAGACAAAATTACAATATTTTATTGTAATATTTACCATATATTTGTATAGTTGAACATTTACTGTGCACAAAGTAGAATTTACTATATGAGCACGCTAAGGATTAATATAATTATAGTAATTATGGCAATACTTAACGTGTTTATAGCTGTAAATCTGTCGCTTTCACTCAAGATTTTGAAAGCAATAAGGCATCAGCATGATAGAAATTTTCAAATCACATCAAAAGTTTAACTCATGTTCATTGACAACTTATCGGAAAAGTTGAATGGGCTGATATGCTCACAGTTATGATCGCTGCTCAGCGATAGCTATAGTACACTCAAAGAAATATTCAGTAAAAATTATTTAAAATATTTAAAATATCCTAAAATTTGCAATGAACTTCACTGAAATGCGATTCCATTGCTCTTTTAGTGCAAAAATTTCGTGAATCATTGAAAATAAGACTATTGGTTGTACCGTTCGGAAATGCTATAAGTAGATTACATATACTTTGTAACGCTAACGTCTACAGACGAAATTTTATATAGAAACTTAAAATTTACAGTGCAACTTGATGAAACTTACTTGCTGAAAAGTAAATTATCAAGAGTCGACAATAAATATTACAGCAAAAAGTATCGGCAAACGTAAGATTACCGTGAGCATCTCTCGATAATTTGCATTATACATATCTCATAGGTGTAGTATATGCGGAATGCGCCGGGCGACAAAATGTCTGGCACGTACAGGGAGAGCGCGTGTGTATGCGTGTATAAGAGAATAAACGCCCCACATCTGTGTATTTACGGGCACATGTAAATAGCGGCGCCAGAGTATATACGTATATGTATTATACGTCCTACGGTGATCGGGATTCTCGCAACTGTGGTGTTTGAGCTCACAGGCCCCCCGAGTGAAAGGTCCCTGGGATTTAGGACCCACTTCGAGAGCCAATAATCCGTGCACGAGCCCCATTATGCGAAAGCGATGCAGGCCATCCGATTGTGTAGAATACTTCATTTTACTACAAGGATCTATTATGGACTTGGGCTTGATTGGCTGCTATTTTATTTTTATTCTTCCCTTTTATGCGGTAGGGGTCATGGAACTTGAGGAGCTGTTGGATAATGTAAGGCCTTTTATAGTATTATTTAAAGGTACGAATACGATGGAGTGTGATATATTGATGAATTTACTAGGGGTATTGAATTAACCCATTAACGACCAAAACCCCGAATTTTCAACATCTTTTTCAAGTTTTTTTTTCAACTAAAAAGAAAGTTTTGAAAAATTTCAGAAAGATCTTATCCGGCGTATTTTGACCTGTTCTTTCAAATGGTTAGACTTATTTTTTTCTAAAACACTCTTGAAAAAAATATGGCGTTTTTTACGAAAAAAAGTGAAAAAATTTTGAAATTTTCAACTATTATATACAAAATTTATAAATTTTAAAAATATTTTAGAATCATGAAAAAAATTTTCCCGTAATATTTGAACATCGATTGCACTTTTTTGCAGTATTTTGAATTATTGTCATTACATTTTCCTTATAAAGCAAATTCATAAAGTTGAAAATTTCCAAATTTTTTAAATTTTTCGTGTAAAACACGCCATATTTTTTTGCAGGAGTATTTTAACAAAAAATCGGTATCACCATTCGAAAGAACAGCTCAAAATACGTCGGATATGATCTTTTTAAATTTTTTCAAACCTTTTTTTTGGTTGAAAAAAGCCTTGAAAAAGTTATTGAAAATTCGGGGTCTTGGTCGTTAATGGGTTAAGATGAACTTTTATGTACATGTTTAAGTGAAAATAAAATCATAGACAATTTAGAATTTTACTTATATAATGTGATGCGTTATGCTTTTTTAATTCAACAAACATCAAATGGGTCATCTTTAATAAAAAAAATATGTTATTTAGTCCCTAATATCGGGATTTTTAAGGATTGTATTGTAGGATCAATGCTCAATAAGGAAGATGACAAAATTGGTTTTCTCGGGTTATCCATCAACTCTATATAAGAATTAAGGTGGTTTCTATCGGTAAAGTAATTAGTATTCAGTTAATTATAAAAATTATATGTACTGTTATATTTAAATTTTCAAATCGAGACTGTCTTTGTAGGTTTTTATTTTTAACTGTCTAACACAGGCTCTTATGGAAAATGGTCATTTCTTCATATTCATTCATATTCATACATATTAACCCTTAGAGTACCGCTAAAGCCACTCTTGTGGCTTTATACAAATGTCGACAGTCTCAATAACATATTAGTTATAAATATGCACTAAATTTCAGTGAAAAAAGTTATGCATTTTCAGGCAAAAATACCGGTACTCTAAGGGTTAAGAAGCCCTTGATTATATAATGATGAAAATTTTTGTAGCATTAGATTAATGTCTGAGAAACAAATTATCACTTTACAAAAGTATCATTGGGTGAACCTGTAACCTATAAACATTGGATGTCCCTGAATAAAAGATGCACTGATTTTCAGTAGCGTGAGCTATTCTAGAGTGAGCTCCATAAGCCGAGACTTGAAGCATTTTGAATTTAAAAAGAGCTGGTTTACAAAAATTATAAATGTTCATCGATATTATGCTATATGATCTATTACAATATTATATGGAGTATTTGTCCAACAAAATAAAATTTTCCTATTCACTATAATCTCATCTTGTACATGTCCGTGTGTAATATAGATACTACTTTGGATAAATACTGTAAAAAAACTACAATATTTTTACAATACTGACTATCGTAAACACTTATAAATCATTTTTTTTAAATTGTACAATATTGAAACCAAATCACATTTGGCATTAGAATATTTCGCTGTTAAAGAAAAGGCTAATTTGACATAATTTCTTTAGTATAAATTATAAAATGCTTATAAGATCCTGGTAGATGCGAATTATTTAATTTCTTCTCATTTGGTGTTTACTGTAAATTGTGGATTAAAATTAAGGGTATCATTCAATATGCTCAATTACTGAGAGTCAAGCATTATGGATGATGTGCAATATCGTTTTATTCACATTGACTTCATTTAAAAAAGGTCTTAGAAGATAGGTTTTATTTCTCCTGAAAAAAAATACACTAAAATCACAGTAACTGGTCGGAGCTCAGTAATTGACCCTAAGTAATTTTACGCTGAAATGAACCATTTTATTTGGTGTAAAACTTCTGCCATTGACTATTCCAACGCAGAAAAGGATATCTATAATCACATATTTTAGGCAATAACCTCGATTTATATATGCATTTCTATGAGATTTTTCGATATTTTTCAGAAATGCTTGATGTTAATAACTTAATATCGACAACTATATATCGTCGTAAAACGAATTTATCGATCATTATGGAATACAATTTTGCAAACATTTTTTTTTGCGAAACGTTTACCCTCCTCTTCAGGCTTGAGACTTACGGACTAATATATGTTAATAGAAATAAATTTCTATAGTTGATATTTTTAATATATATGATCGATCAAAACGGGTCGAAAATGTCAATTGTCGTGCATTTTCACAAGTTTTAGCTATCGTTTTCTATGATTTTAACTTTAAATTACATATTTAATCAATAATCTACAGTAGATATCAGATACGTAGAAATAAAGTATTTTACAGTATGATCGAAAACGGCCATTTCGAACCCTCCCTTCGATACAGAAAAGTATTATATTTTCTAAAAAATAAAATAATCATAAACCCATACGTATAAAACGAAATTATTTGTATAAATCCTTTTTTACATTCAAAACATTATTATGGATAATGTTAATAAGTTTTGATGCGCACCAAGCTATTATTCTGTTTGATATCCTTTTTATATTTATAAACTATATTTACTTACATTTTATTTTTAAAATACTTTTTAGTTTATTTAAATAATAAGTAAATATTGCAAACCAAAATGCAGGGTTCTGACCTGGCAGTAAAAATAGTACCATGAGTTTGTAGGCATATTTATATGCAGCAATTAGAACAGATACTACGAAACCTATCGATAAAGATCATCCATAAGAATTACGAAATCAAAAGTGGTAACGTCGATCGTATCGGAATTTGAAGTAATAAATCACAAGAGCGCATTTATTAACAGTGAAAATTGTGAAGTTACAAATGAATGTAATATAAATAGGAAAATAACCAATAACTAAGACGAAGAAAATTATCAACACTGGATAGTGGAATAGAGATTTATCCAAAGTATATTCGAACTTGATAGATAACGATGATACCAGAAGAAGTTAAATAAACTTCAGATCAAGGACGCAAAGTAGTAGCTTCTTATGAATGGCCAGACTTATCTACATTTAAATATTCGATAGGACATAAAAACATTTCTCTTTTAGGATTTTTATATTTGTGCAGAACAATTTAAAATTGATGGTAAGTAAATAAGAACAAATAATGTCAATACGGATACTGACATTGAGGTTTATATTTAAACCAATATTTTATGAAATAATGTCTTGAACTGTTCTAAAATAACTTAATTATTATTACTAACATGTTTAAATGATAAACATCTGTTAATCACTTTTAATTAAAATTATTATTTTGCATTAGATGTCAATAGATGGGATGCCAGCGATAGTCCTTCACATTTTATGTGCTTTTTAAATGGCGTTAAGGTTAGATGTGGGGTCGGGTGTCAGTCGGATGGTTGTCGAAGCATTTATTTTATTTCGTTTATTCTATTACTTATTAATAAAAATGAATAAATTATGACAAATGTACCTTTTCTTTTGAAACTAAGTATAAGTTAAACAATGACTTAAAACAGCAAAAGCTGCACTTCCGGTTAAAATGTAGTGATAGTATTATAATAATTGTAAAAGGCTGGTTAATGTGTGAATAGTTCGGTATCTTATCCTAATCTAAATTAAAATGAATCTCGAAGTGGGATTGGTATCCAAGTATACACAGAAAAATGGACAAACTTGCTAAAATAAATTTATCTTTCAGAATCCGATGTTGAAAATCGAAGCAATACGAAGATGACATATGCACAGAAAAAGAATATATATTTTTACAACATTTGAACTTTGAAACTTGATATAGAAATTATTTTTGTTACTAAATACAAAAAGTTTTTTTTTTGCGAAGCAGAGAAATTAAAGAAGATTTCGTGCAAGTTGCATCTCATCGCTTTTATTTCTCATCTCTAGCATAATGCGACATGACTTATTATATATCATTCAGACTATATACTAGGTGGTTTGTTGAAATTTAACCAGTAAAAAGTATTATATCCTTTAAAAAAAGTCTATAACCCCGCAAAATCTATAAAAACAAATCTTGTGGCACTATTTAAATATATCTCCACTTGTTCGAGCGTAAAAGCTGGGACTTCGCAATTATTATCACTCGCTGCAGCGCCAGATCAACGCAACGCTCTAACAACAAATTGCATTATCGCGCTTTTTCTTCCAATATATAACAATAACTACGTCGCAACGACCAGTCGAGAGAGAGAGAGAAAGAGAGAGAGAGAGAGAGCGCAACGAAAGCCCCCATGCCCAATCGAACACTTTCGACATGCCGCCGGGGCCGGCCTTGCGACATTGCACCACCGCGCGCCACGACGTCATTTTGGCCGTTCGTGCAACAAACATCACTATAGATATGTATACACCTTTGTGTCCTTGCTGCCGCACGAATCGTTAATAATTGTTTCGCGCGTGTATATGATACGCTAAGCGATATTAGCATAATCCACGAACGCGATGCATGTATTGTGCGAAACGCCGCGCTAACCTGCCATGCAGCACGTACGTATATATGTGGCGTCAAGGACCGCGCATTTTATTTATTAATTTCTGCGGAGGCTTAGTCTCGCGTAAGGGAAATCGCTATATAAACATGCACGTATACGCACGAGTACAGTCTATTGAGTGAGATTATTTCCTCAGTAATTTATGTTATTATTTTGAAAGACGAATATCGTACTATCGAGATAGAAAAGGTCGCTGTAAGACACTCTTTTTAGGATTTGTAATAATTTGAACGGCTAAATTTTCACCGACAAGAAGTGTTGAACAGTGTGTATATAGAAGTTTTATGTATAAATAACGAATGCATGAATAAATTTTAATGCACAAATATTTGTAGCGTAAATTCACTTGATTTACAAATGGACTGCTGTTATCGTTTAAATTACAGACCGTATCAATGAAATATTCTAATCTGATTTCTATTTTCAAAGCTATTAAGTTACTTATCTACTAAAACTCCATTTTATTAGTCTGACTAAATGAAACACATAATGTTTCAATAGTAGTTTTCATTGCTGTTAAAAAAGTAATAGATTAGTTCTTTTAACAAGGACAATTGTGCACCATTTATTGAATTGAATTGTTATTTAGAACGATTAAAACGAATTTTTTTAACAATATTTGTACATATGATTGCAAAATTGTAGATTTTAAGATATTATTTCCCCATATAATCCAGATTTTTATGATCAATCCTAACAAATATTCCCTTAGTAGAAAAGATGAATCATTTTTAGATTAGAATATTAGAATTACCTATTATAGGTAAAAAATTGCCATAGCTTGGATATTTTTTAGCGATAAAATGGCCTACAATCATTCGTGTCTAAGATAAAGCTGTCTCATGCTCGAAGTATTTTTCATTTTTGAATATCAGTATATCAATTTTATATATTCGAACTTTCCCTGGTAAAAATGGCAAAAAATTTTTAGGCCATAATATGGCCATTAGATTGAAAGTAATTAAAACTGGTCATATTCTGATCATTTTCTGGCAATAAAATGACATACACCATAAGAAATAATCAATTTTCTACCAAGGCTTTCATCAAAATTTTACACTTATCTTATATCGGTTCTTTTAGAGTTTTCTTATAGTCTATCATTTTGCTTTGTGTTGTTCCTTATCCTGTAATAAAGCAACACATCAAAGAAAAAGACAGGTATATCATTTATAAGAGTTTTATGTCTCATAGTGATCGATAAGAAAAACTTACTTAACAAGCCATAAATTCAGTAATACTTTTCATTAAAATTATTTATTCAATTAATAAACCAAATCAACTCTTACTTAACGTTAATGCAATATCCTGTTCATATCAATGTGTTGCCCAATGACTCGCGTTATTTAAAAGTATTGAGCTATTTTAAGAACTTTATTTTAAAAATGAAAATACACAACAAGATACCACTGGATGAAAAACTACTCAATCGGCTCCGTTATACACAAATAACGAAATCGCGCTACGAGAATAATGTGATTAATGTATCTGTGCGTATATAATTTATGATCTCGGTAGCTTTTCGCTAGTGCATTTTTTAGGAGCGTCGATCACTCGGTCCGTCTGATTATAATTAAATTCATCTATTTTTATCTGCGGGGCGTTAAAAAATTCACGAACGCAAATATATACCGGTACCATAGTGCCAATTGCTTTTATACTTGTACAAATATTGATCGTTTTTAAAGTAGAGGGGCAAATGAAATAATCATCATCATTCGACATAGGTCGATGGAACACTTGGAAATACAAATAAGAATGAGTTGTACAAACAATTATATGATAGATCAACAGGAAACTGGAAGTACTTAACAAAATTACAAAATGGCAGCCAAAATATGAGTATTAGGTTATTAAATTCAATGTTGATGTGGTTACGGGAATGATTCTAGGAATCGAGGTGGATTCCGATCGATCAGCTCGTAGCCAATTAATGAAATTGCGACAGGAAAATACTAAAATGGCGTCTTATAAACACTGTCAAAATCAAGTACTGACTTGGATTCATTTTGAAATACAAGCCTCGTGCGCAGCTATAGCCTTCGAATACTGTGCAAACTGCCAGACCATCCGCGCATAATCTAAGTATCATAAATGATAATGACACTCGATTACTCGGAAAGAAAACAAGAGAATGGCGTCGCGCACACCTAACATCGAGCCAAAAAAAAAAAACCCCCCGTACTTAAGTAAACATCCAACCGCTTATACTAAAACCAGCACACAAACGCATAAACGCAACGCGAATGAACTAACGAGATAGGTACTCTCTCAACATCCACCCATACACACACGATGATGGCTATGCGAAATCGCGCTCATCGCGATCAGCCATCTCTCATCTCGAAACACGTCATCGGGGGCATCGCGCGCGCAATGCAGAACCATTCGAGACAAAAGCTCAAAAATGGCGGGGACAGAACGGTGAAGCGGGCCAAATCATCTCGGGATCTCTCTCTCTCTCACACACACACACACACACACTCGACAGCCAGCAGCAGGAGAGAGCGATACCCTCCGCTCGGCGCTGCTGACTCTAAAGGAAAGGGGGAAGCCGCAAAAAGAGAGGGAGAGAGAAAGACGAGCGGAGAGAGAGAGAGAGAGAGAGAGGAGACAAGGCTCGCTGTACGCGGTTCATGTAAAAGCCAACTCATGCGCGCGAGAGAAAAGCCAGCATCAGCTCGACGAGGAAAAAAGAAAGGGACGGAAAATAAAGGCAGCTCTCTCACTCTCTCTCTCGCTCCCTTGCTCGAGGGAGAGACACACCTACTTCGACACCTCTACCTATACATATATATATATTCACCGAAGCCACAAATTGCGAGCCTCCCATGAGAGAGAAAAAGAGAGTAAGAGAGAGAGAGAGAGAAGTGCGTGCGCGGCAGAAAGACAGAGATGGAAAGCGCATACATATATCTCGCTCGCTCTGACATCGTGTATATATATGTATATATAGATAAACGAGAGAAGCAGCAGCGACGGTGGATATAGTCGGGCGCGCGAGGAGGGGCCCAATCATCGAATCAGTAAAACGTGACCGAACGAGCGCCGACCTCGCTTTATACCCACTTCTCGCGCTCACTCGCGCACGTACAATACACGTATAATACACATTAGTCGAGCTCCGGCGTGTCTACATATATATATATATATATACGTATATAAAGGAAAAGAACGCTTGGCGAGTTAGCGAGAGTATGCGAGATGAAGAAAGAGAGGGAGTATAACGCACGCACAAGCCAAGGAGGTTATTTTCGTTACGTTGCTCACACGCGCGTGTTAACTAACAAATGCCTCTCTCTCTCACTCTCTCTCTCTCACTCTCTTTCTTGCTTTTCTGCCTCGTATTATAGGCAGTGATTGATGCAGTTGCTGAACAACATTGCGCGCACGCGGACTGATTGCGCTGCTAATGCTGCTGCTGCTACTCTGCGCGATTGTTTTTTCTTTTCTGCTTTTTTTTTTGTGATGGCATGTATATGTTTTATAAGAGAGAAGTCTTTGGAAATGCTTACATACTTGCGTCAGGCTGATTTTAATAATGCTCGCGAGTTATTAATAAAGCGCGGATAGAGCCTGCAATAGATAAAAGCGCTTGTTTTCTCTCGCTTGGTTTGCGCGAAAAACTTTGCCGATCATGAGGATTTTGTTTGCTTTTTACTATAATGGGAACAATTGAAAAATTGAGACTTATGTGCCATAGATATAGCTTAATTGTTTATTCTATTCAATTTATAATGTGCTTTCTACACTCAGATATTGAACCTGCATTTCTTGGAAGAATGCTTGATGATTTTCGTTAAAAATTTGAAAGCGTAGATAGAACGTGTATTTTCTTAACTCAAGCATGTAGGTTTCTAAAGCTTGCTCCGAGTTATGTAAGAGCTGTATATACAATTTAAATGTTAGTTGACCAACGTTAGAATGAAAATTCGATTGGGTCACAAAGTTCATACGTAGATTTCATCGAATCACATCGTATTTTCTTTCATGCTGTAATAAATCGTCACCATAATTCAAAGTATCCATTCAAATTTTAATGAAATCATTGTCTTTAAAGATGGAATTGAGATTGACCTCAATGTTATTCATTGTCCATCTAAAATACCTAAGGCAAGAATATACATTCATAGGTATTAATATATTCATTTGATTACTTTGAATATCACATCAAACGAGCACTTTTATTTACTACGTAAATATCAATAAATATGAATAAATCTCCGATTTGCCAACTAGAACTTTTCCTCGAATCCTATATTTCAATAATTTTGATGGACACGAACTGTGCAAGAACCTTATATTGATATTTGCGAAAGCTTTATGCATGTAAAGTACGTGGACCAGATCTTAGTATAGAATGCTATAATTATCGAATTTTCGTCGTTTATAATTGATTCTCTAAATTCGTGCTTGTGGATGGATGAAATAATATCAGCTTTTGCTTTGAATGACCCAATTTTCGTTGATAAAAGATTAAGTTTTACTCAGAATGAAATTTTAATTCTTTATCACTGAGAAAATCAAGCTGACAAAATATCAGCGTATTACGTTCTGGCTAGAACGTTTTCGACGATATCCAGTAAATATTTTATTCCTCATCGTAAAATAACTTTATATAACCTCTAAAATCAACTTTTTTACTAACATGGCATCCTATACATTTGTTCTTTTTCAACAAATATGGCATATATTTGTTCAAAAATTGTTAACAGTATCCATAACTTCACTGATGCAACATTGCACTGATTTACCATACTCAAATATTTTTCTCTGAAAATAAGTAGTAATAAGCTAAAATCCCTACACTTGTGCATATATCAATTACCTCAAATTGGCATTAAACAATTTTTCAGCCAAAACTCACATCTCCATCATTCATCCTCCTTCGTTGTACCACAATTTCCACCCATACACGTCAAGCCACCTGAATAATAATAGCTCGATTTCTCAATTTTCCGACGTCGCCTCGAATAATTGGATTACCCCAGAGATTAGTTCTGCTATATGGAATCCTTGAACATATCCAAAAATGAAAAGCAAAAAATAAAGTAAAGGTGATAGACAGTAGGAAGTGCATATATCGTAGGACATGTAATAGCACGACAGAAATGAAAGAGTGCTTCGCATGACGCAGGGGGAGGGCAAACACAAGTCACACACGCACACACACACATGCACACAACGCGGATGTACACGATGATGGAAAATGTGTGCAAATGGGTAAGAATGTGGGGGAGACGCGTGTGAGAGGGGGGATGAATAGAGCGAGAGAGAAGATGAAAGGAGGGTGGGTAAGAGAGAAGGTGGGTAGGGAATGGAGAAAACCAATCGTCGCGATGTTCCCTCGCGAATCCCTAAATGCCACTCGTGGCTGGCTTTAAAGCAGAACTTGCTCTATATATCCCACGTACATCTCTCTCTCTCTCTGTATGCATGTATACAGAAGCTTGTGTAAGTATCCCCTTCTATATAGCCCCATGCACGCATGCGTATGACGAGAAGCTCTTCTCTCTCTCTCTCTCTCGCTACAGCTCGTATATGCGCTCGATATACATGCAGCAGCAACACGTACACACACCCCCACACATCTATACGTACATGTACAGGCGAGATTTCGCGAGTGCGGCCTATTGACGCGAATGCCCTATCCAAGGGGGAGAACTATTAATAAATTCCCCCCACCCCATCTCATCTCGTGCATATCTCGCTCTCTCTCTCTTTCTCTCTCTCTCTCTCTCTCGCTCTGCCAAGCTAACTGTGCAATCGCTCCATCCTTCTCTCGTCGACACGACAGAAGGTTGATATTCTCTTCGGATCTCGTTTGCTATATGTATATAGAGAGGGTCTCTGGTCGTGTGCGCCCGTGTGATCGCGTGCTAGTGTACATCGGCTTGAAACGTGCGAGAGAGAGAGAGAGAGAGAACTCAGTGGGAGCGAGATGGCGAGAGGCCGACGCGGAGAATTGAAGAGGGAGAAGGTAAAAAGAGCGCATGCGCGGGGAGGGGGAGAGAGACGCTGGCTTTGATGGGGGAGAGGTATAAGGGGGAGGGGGGACGACGAGAGAGATATATGCGCGCGACAAGAAGAGCCTCCAATTCCGCGACGGCCGCATGCGGGCCTCGAATCATTAATCGGTCGCCCCGGCAACCCTGCAGCCACGAGACTATTGGTCGACGCGTATTTCCCCCACTCCGCGCTTCCAAGCTGCTCACACGCACTAGATGCACCAATACTAAGACACGCATCGTCGAGCCAACTCTGAACCGGCGACGCTTTTTCTCTCTCTCGCTCTTTCCTCGTTCCCCTCCTCTCCGTGGATTTACCCTTTCCAAGCTACTCCGTAACACGCACATCCATACATGTGTGTACATGTGTGCAGTATATATATACTTATATAGCTTTCTTTCTTTCTATACATATATACATATCTATAGAGCTCTGTACAATGCACGCAGAGGCGAACTCACGCGATTCCGCGAGCGCAATCTCGCTGTATATATGGAGAAGCACGCTCGCACGTACATATAAAGATACGAGAATCGTGTATGTGCACATGCATAGGACTGCGCGCATGAGAGAAAAAGTGTTGCTCCGCTCGTAACATGTGCGCCAATCCGGCACAAACGAATTCTCACAGAATAGCCGGAAAGCATGCAACTCACGCCGCACACACACACACACACGTACAAACACATACTCGCTACTCTTTTATTTACGGACAGATCTTTTTTTTTTTGTTGGAAAATCTGCAGAATCTTGTAAAAAACTGCATATTAATAAGCGGTAGATGCAAAATTGCATAATGTTGCATGCAGGCTCGTCGCATTCAAAGTTTCCCCTTAGCTTAGCACAAAGGCTATATATATATATATATATAGATTGTCGAGCCAACAGTCGGCAATGTAGATGCCGCGTATTCCCTGCAATGTGTTGTGTCGATGTGTCAGCGTTGCGCAGCTGTGTGAGATGAGCGTAACGAAACGTGTATGTATAGTGATGTATATACATATATACATACGTAGGAGGGTCGGTATGCAGAAAGAGATAGACATAGAGAACGAGAACGAGAGAGAGAGAGGGAGAAAGAGAGAGAGAGAAGAGGGATACACAGAGTTTAGGGCAGAGAGCGTCGGCTCTTTCGGGCTTGCTCCTCGGGTGCATTCGCCCGCTGCGTGTGTGTGTGTACATGCGTATACTATACGTACACATCCATACACTATAGTGTGCGAGCGAATATTTGTATGCGGATGGAAGTGTATAGAGCGTGGCTGGCCGAGAGCGAAAGAGGCTCGAAGAACCGCCGCCAGCAGCGTGGCTGCGGATATATAATATACCGCTTTCTCTCTCTCTCTCGCTCTCTCTCGCTCTCCCTCACTCCGGGCAGGCAGGCAGGCAGCAGCAGCAGCTCTACAGTTTCTGCATTTTAGGCCTAAAATGAGCTAGGGAGAGAGAAAGAGAGAGAGAGAAAACGAAAAAGGGAAGAAGGATGCTTTCGCGTGCAGGCGGAGTATAGACGCGGGTACGGGACAAGAGAGCTCGAGACGCTCTACTACTTATACACAACTCTCGGGCTCACGGTTTTTGCGTATTGCAAAATTCTTTGTTTTTTGCGTACAGGACCATTCTGAGAATATGTATGTATATACCGTAAAAGCTGATCGACAAATTTCTGCCCTGGCGCAAATATTAGGCATAACGTGTATATATATATATACTTATATACACAGCGAGCGAGGGAAGGATACATCGGCTTTAACCGCCCGAAGATACAACTTCGTGGCACGGCGCGCACGTTAAAGCTGCGCGCGGAGAGCCGGGCAGGGAAAAAAAAGAGAGAATCAAAACTCACTCACGCACACATTCTTGCGCAAGCACCGCTCACACAGCACGCAACATTCGAATGCGCGTATATATGGCTCTACACAACTTTGTGGCTCTTTGCACACGCACGGGCATTATACGCACGATGCTTTTCTCAACCTGCGTGTGCAGTGCGTATAAGCCTCTGCGCGGACAAAAAGTAGGAAGAAAAACAACAATGGAGTGCAACATTATCGCTCGGCGAGCGTACGTAGAGGCAAGTAATAGCAGCAACAGCAGTAGCAGCGGAGCAAGTAAAGACGAGGGAAAGCGAGAGATCTCCCCCCAAAAACTCAACACGTCCCAAATCCCGTGCAAACCCCGCGGGGCAAATAATAATACACGCGTGCTGCGTGTGTGTGTGTGTGTGTGCGTGCGTGTGCGTGGATATACATATATATATATATATATGTGTATGTACGCATTTGGAGGAACCCTCGCGCGCATACGCAGAAATCCCTGGATACTCATCTTTTTTCTTTTTGGTTTCTCTCTTTCGTTTGCTTCGTCGCGACGAGTCTTAACCGGGAGTCTGTCTCCCTCTCTCGGAATAAGGAGGCAAGGCAAGCATGCCGAGGTGGAGAGCTTCGTCGCCGCGGAGAGAGGCCTAGGGAAAAGGACGATGCAAAAAGTGCGAATTTTTTTGTGTTTGCGCTGAAAGAGAGAGAGAGAGGGAGAGAAGAGAGATATAGATAGAGAGGAGAGAGACAGAAGAGAGATAGAGAGAGTGAGAGAGCTATGGGGAGAAACGAGGCAGAGAAAGAGGGAGATGGTTTCGTTAAATTCCGGCGACGTAGACGATTCACTGCTGCGTTGTCTCTCTCTCTCTCTCTCTCTCTTTCTCTATCATACATTTTTTATCTGTCTCATTCCCTCTCACTCGCTCGCTGTCGTTGTTCCCTTCCTCTGAGTTTTATGATTTTACGTACTGATTTCGTTTTACATTATTTATGCTTGGGGGTAATAATTTTTTAATTTTGGTAAAACGTATAAGCTCATTTTTTAATGGTTCATCTAAAATGCAATAGATATGAACGATATTTCTCAGAGACTAGTTTATTTGTGCTTGTAAGATTTTACCAAATTTTAGTGTTCATAATTAAATTTCGTATTTTCTTTGTATACACTTCATTTTGCACGTAATTTATTATTTAGACATTGCACATAATCGCACCATGATATCACAGCATCGCAATTATAAGTCTTAAACATTTTTAAGTCTTAAACGTAATATCCCAGAGTGTCTTATAATAAAACACAAATAAAGAAGACTAAAAATAAAAATGTTCTGTATCTATCAGTCCATCGAATCAAAACAATATGCTTATTATATCTAACCATATATGCAGTCATGTTAATAAATAATGCACTACCATGCAAAACAGTATAAGTGTATGAAACAACACAAAATAAGTTAACATATAGAAAACTCTTTTGGTGGTAGAAAAGTTCACATTCTAATTTTGGATTTTGATCATTTTCTTAAAACAATAAAGTATCCAATTTAGCTATTGTCAATTCTACAAATTCTATAGTTATTCAATCTTAAAATAATAGCTTATAAAATAGCTGCAATAAGTCATTTATAAATTTATAAGAATATTTTTTTATTAACAAATTTGAAAAATAATCTTTTTTCTACTCAGGACATTGTCACAAAAGAATAGTTTTGTTATACTTTATATACTAATAACGATGTTTGAAATTACAGTAGATACATAAGAAAAAAATTCTTTTATAAACATTATTTTACTATTTCTATCTACACTTATCTTCCTTAAAATAAAATATTAAGCAATTGCAACACTAATATTTCATTTTTACTTAAATTCAGCTTGGTGGATTTAACAAAACCAACTGCATATGCATAATACGATTTCACATTTACTATAATACATCAGCATTCTGTCGAGATGCAATTTGATCTCTATATATAATTCATTCTATAAAATAACAATATAAGAATACAAAAAAAAATGATTACATTTTATAAAGTGAAAAATATTTAGATTAAAAATGAAACCATCAGCACAGCCAAAAATTTCGTTACAACAACAAACCCAAAATATGAAATTCCTAATCAGCGCTTCCCCAACTCTTACTGCTTTTCCCCTTTTGCTTCGTATCTTTCATTTACTTTCTTACAATATTCCACTTATATACACATATACATATAGCCTCTCTCTCTTTCTCTCATTATATCACAATTTCTCTCGCTCTCACTTGACACCTATCTCTCTTCTCTATCTTCCTCGCTCAGCAACACATCTCGCTATCTCCCTTCCTCTCAGTCTTTCACAGTCCCTGTTTCTCTCTCTCTCATTCTCTATATCCTTCTCTCTCAGGCCGTGCTCATCTCGTTCCCTCTCGCTCGCTCCGCAAGGCTACGTCGTCGGCAATCCTCGTAAAGCCGGCTGTGCGCCTGCCTTGCTTTCCCTGTCTACTACTTGCCTGGCTGGCTGCCCTCCTCGTCTTTTTATCTATCTCTCCCTCTCTTTCTCTCTGTATATATACATATCTATCCATCTCTCTCGACCGCGTACGTGTGTCTATTCCAAGTATAAGTGCCACGCTTCGCTTGTGTGCCTCGGGTACACACACGCACGAACACATACGCGCACTCACGCGCACTCACGCGCGCGCATACATACACGTATACAGACTCGCACACGGAGAGAAATCCCCCTCGGAAATATAAAATGTCGCGAGTCGGACTCGCCATTGGAGGAAGATGTTTGCCAGCGATATATATAGTGACTAGGCGGTGGGTCGTCGTGTTTGCTCATCGGTGTGCGTGTGTAGATGTGCCGTCGATGTGTGCTAGGGTGTATATGTGTGTGTGAGTTCTGCTTGTGTAAGAGAGAGTGCGGTGTGTGTCTCGGTCGGAGGGGCGCAGGGGTGGGGCGGAAGCGCCGCTTAGAGACAGCTGTGGCAGGGACGTAACGCGAGAGCCCCCGAGGATTATGTTTTGCTCTCTGAATTTCGCTTTCCTTCTCTCGCTCTCTTTCTCTTGTACTTGTGATATTGGCGATCATTTTTTTCTCTCTCTCTCTCCGAGTTCCTCCTCTGGCTCGCATTCGATACGTATACATATAAGTATATGTGTATACCGGGGTTATATTTATTTTCCCTGTTTCTTTTTTTTCACGTGCGCCGCAGCTTTTGCCCGCGAACGTTTTCTACGCGCGCGCGGGGAGAGTTTTTCGACGAGCGGAGTGGTGAACGAATTCAAGGATTCGTGGTATTTAAAAGCATCGGTGTTGTTGCTGAAGAGTTTTTTTTTTTTGGCTATTCAAAGAATACGTTTATGCGAATGCTTATCACCTGTTGAAACGAGTGCTAGGTTCGTGATTGACTGGTTCAGTCGTAATTTTGCGCTTAGTTGAAATAATTAATATTGTTTTCACGTGCATGAGTGAGAACTAAATATCATTGCAAAAGTTACTTTTACTTTAGTTTCTTCTTTTTTTATTATGGAAGGTCTTGGGGATAAAATGCACGCGAATAAAATATACATAGGAGCTGTAGTAGTTTTACGAGTATATGAAAAAAATTCAAAAGGGGACAGAAACAATAAAAGTGAGAAAATGCATATAAATGTGGAATACATAGAAGAAACTACATTTATGGAATAGATATATGTATATACATAGGATACAATATATACAATTGAAATAAATATTCATTTTACATTTTCTAAAGGGTTATTTTTCTTCTCCGCACCTTATTCATTTTTTAAACTTATGTAAACATTGTTAAGAATTAAATTCATTCCAATTCAACTAAAGAAAAAATTAGTTTTCTTCATGGCCATACTAGCCAAAAACATGACTCTCCTACTTTTAATAAAAGAATTATTTTGTATTAAAATAAAAAAAAAACATAAAAAAAACACATGCTTCAGTGAATATATTACAGTTAGTAAGGTACAATTTATAAATGCATTTACTTAGATTTTGTGAATTGGATTATGTAATTTTTCGTAAATTCAACATAAATGTAAATGAAATAACTTTTATATTTTGTACATGCAAGACGCGTTTTATCCATAAAAAAGCTGAAATAATAGTATGAATATAGACGTTAATATTGCAATTAATATTATTTTACTTCTAATATGTGATTAAAATTTTATTTAATATGAACATAATGTATTGTTATGTGCATTACATTATAATTATCAACTTGAAATCAAGATAAATACAAGATATACCTAAAAGTTTTTTCAACACTTTATAATAGAAAAATATTTTATAATGATCTACGTCACATAACTATGATTTAATTGAAAAAGAGTTAATCTGTAATTGAATGCCATTTTTATCACATCTGCACACCAAATTCGCTGAACCAAAAGTGTAGTGAGACTTTTTCTTTTACGTGCCTCTGACGATGCAAATGTATTATAAATATGCCTTTTAATTTCAGAGCGAAGCAGACTGATTGTACTTTAAGCTGTTCAAATTGTTCGTACCATATGCTTTTATACTGCAAAATAACAATAAAAGATGACAAATGTAAATTTTACAATGTAAACGTTACAATATAAGAGAGAAAACTTTATATTTAGATTTTGAATCAACTTTTTTACTCATATAGCCATAAAAATATAAGTATTGTTATTATACATTTTTATTTAAATAAAAATTAGAAATGCTTAATATTTTATCAAACCGCAGTTAGATGTGAAAAGTAATTGTATTAAAAATTATATTACTTTTTTAACAGTCTATAAAATTCGAATAAATAATAGTTTATATCAATATTTATTATAAGTCATATACTGTCAATCTCAATTTTATTACAGAGTATAATGACTCTTTTAATTGTATAAATCTGTCCCATTGAAATTTTTACTGATTATATCACATTTTCCATGTCAACTATTAAAATAAGTACACAATTACTTTGGGTACATAAATAACAAGGATTCTTAAACAATTGATACAGAGCATACTTGTATAATATTTAAAAAACAACTATTATTACAAGGGGACAAGAATACATATCGATCAGCAATTTTATTAAATATATAAACTGCCCAATTCTAATTATAAAGTGTGCACAAGAATATTGTGGTAATTTCCTTTAGCCCTTATTAGACAAAAAAAGCTTAAAAGAAGTAAGGTTTGCAAAGAATTCTTGTGCATTTCCTAATTAACGTGGACGACTATCGGGAGTAGGAATCGTAAAACAAAGCATAAAATCTCACACAGGAAAAGCTCGCAGCTGTTACTGAACAAAGTCGTATTCTTGTTTAGCCAAGTATTTATTAAATTTGGGTCACATTTTAACTTTTGCCTATAAAAAAAACTTACCCTCCGAGGACAAATCGCCCACAATATCCCAATAAAACAATACCTGCACGTAAAGAACGATATTCTTACAGTGACTCACTATCGCAACTGCAAATAATATTTGTTAACGGAACCTTATCTGTCTCAGTTTCACGCGTGCAACGCGAACCTCATATAACAAAAAAAATTCATCAAAATAACGTACACCGCAAGCCAAAAGTATTCCAAGCGGCAAAATCATTACGCAACTCTCGCATCCTCCCTCAATTATTATCTCTACCCTGCAACTAACGAAGAACCAACATGAAAGAAAAGTAAAAAAAAAATCGAAACAATCCCCCTCGCAGCACGCGAAACACCCGAGGCTTCGCACCCCCCTTCAAAAATCTCAAGTCCCCCTATAGCTACGTCCCTGCCCCATCTCTCTTTCTCTTCTCTCTTTCTCTCTCTCGCTCAGCTCGCGCACAGCACACAAATCCATTCCTCGTCCCCCTTCGGAACACGTACAAACCCACACACACTCTATACAGGCACGTCGCTGTTTCCGACGTGCTCCCTCTCTCTCTCGAACCCTCACGAACGTTCATCCATACGTACACAGACACCCACACAGAGAGAGAGGCACGTCCATTATCCCCACTCAGATCCCCGGCGAGCCTCGCCGGCGTTGGCTCAGCCCGATCCCGTTAGGACGCGCATGCGCCCCCCACTTCGAACGCCATGTTCTTCTGGCATGACGCGCATCCAAGCTCCGCCCAAGTGCCTGGGCTTGGGACGCCTCGAGGATTTGTCGGCCCCTCGGACCAATCGTCGAGCGGCCAATCCGGCTTGTTCTGCCTTCCCCCGTGCGAGCCCCACAGCCTACGGCTCGGCCAATCGACGCACCGCCAATCGCAGAAGTGGGGTTAGCTTGTATTTTTGAGGCCGAGGTGGCTGCGAGTGGGGGAAGGCACGGAGCCAGCGGACGAACGGCTGTGCCGCTCTATTCTGTGTGGATCGGCCGCTCTACTGGACGAGGAGAGAAGAGAGCAAGCGCAGGAGAGAAAGAAAGAGAGTGAAGGACAGCGAACGCGAACGAGAGAGAGAAAGACAGGGAGACGTTGACTTCCTCGGTGCGCGCTGCGTTTGCGTTATACAGTGTATACGTGCGCAATCTGGCCGACGGATAATACCACGGGCCGATCCTGTGTCGTCTGTAGTGTCTGTACAGTACACGATACAGATATATACGTATACAAGTGCGTGGATTTTTGTTTTTTTTTTCGACAGCACAGCGAAAAGTTGGTTGTGAGCACGCGAACGTTCGATTCGGAGTGTTGTGCAGTTTAAAGGGAGCAGAACACTTGCTTTGTTTTCGTTGGTTTGTCTGCCGCATCAATTGTGGCTTCACCGTGAAGAATAGACAGATTACGATACATACGGAGTTTAGGACAGTGTACAGTGCTTATATATTTTTGTAATCTGTGGGTTTTTCGTGAGTGCTAGTACTGATGTATTGTGAAGTGATAATACGTTGCGTTGCCTTCTTTGCCAAGTACAAGAGAAGATAACAGTAATATAGTACTGTGGAGGAGTCGAAGTATATACGCATAAATATATATATACATATATATATAAAAAGTTGTACAAGGAGGATAGAGCGAGAGAGAGAGAGAGAGAGAGAGAGAAGATCGTTGCTGATGTCCAATGCCGTATGAGTGTGTGCGTGAGAGCTCGACTGCTGTACTTCAAAACGTGCCAAGGTGTGACTGCGCAAGCGCACTGTAAGTATCGGCGTATATAATCCGCTGACTTCCTTCTTTACTTCTCTTTCCCCTCTTTTTTTTTATTTCAATTTTTTATTCTACACATTTTCTCTCACTCGCCCTCCCCTCCTACTCCTTTTGTCTCGCATTTCCATACCGTCGACTAATTATCGCTCTCACCGTCTCCGGTTTCAATATACACATACATACAATCACCCACATACACACACGCACTTGTGCGACTCCTCTTTCGTTACATTATTCCCTTTTTTTTTTATACTCTCTTTTATATTCTCTGCTGCTGCTGTTTTTTTTTCAATTCGCTTTTCGTACCTCCTCCACCTCCTCCTCATCTGGCGCACCAAGTGTCGTCGTCGTTTCATTCTAGGTTAGGTTGGTCCGTCGATCGGTGGGGGAGCAAAAAAGGGGAACTCGGATTTTGTCCCCCTCCGAGGGCCGCACAGTGAGATACAGAGGAAGAGAGAAAGAGAGAGGTAGAGAACGAACGAACGAAGGAACGAACCGTGGAAAAAAGAGAAAGTAGAGGAAAAAGGAGATAGAGAGAGAAAGAGACAGAGTCGTTAGACATGCCGTTTTTCCGTTCTCCCGCGACGCTTTAACGCTCTATAATAGTCTCGACCTCGGTGCTTGCGAGATAAAGGAAAAGGAAAAGGAAAAATCGGACGTGCATTTATGCATAATTCGAGCGCTGTCTTAACCTCAAAAAACGGTCAGAACCTCGCGAGTGATCATGCGCTCACTATCTCCCTCTCTCTCTCTTTCTCCCACTCTGGCAAATGTTAAAGGCGAACGAGCCAAAGAGCGAGGTTAAGGGTGGGGGAGAGCAATTCTGTAGATATGCATACACACACACACACACACGCAGGCGCAGAACGCGATGGCGAAAGGCAGCCGCGTGTGCACAGCCCCGTTTCTTTTTCTCCGTCTCTCTCGCTCGCTCTCTACTGCTTGCTTGCTCGGCTGTTATTATTGTTATTATGCGGACGGGATGATTGCCTGGCTGCGCTATGGCGCGACGAGAGGCGAGTGAAAGAGCGAGCGAGAGAGAAGTATTCTCCGGGAACCTCCCCCCCTTATTTTTCATTCGTCTCCGCTGTCTTCATTCTTTCGCTCCCCCCCCTCGTGTTCCCTTTCCCCCATATATATTCTGTGTGTGCCGCCTTTATCCCCCTTTTTTAAGGCGTGTATGTATGAGTGCGTGTGTGCGCGCGCGCGCTATTTGTGTGTGTGCGTGCATGTATTAGAGCGAGCGAGAGAGAAAGAAAGGATCGTCCATCTCTTGCCTTCTCCTACCTCCCGGCGTTCGTGCCATGGGTTCTTCTATCTTCATCTCTTTCCATCTCTCTCCCTCTCTCCATATCCCGCTGTGCATACGTGCTATGTGTGGCTATATGTGTGTGAGTGAGTGTGCAGTGTGCGTGTGGACGTCTCTCTCGCCTGCTGTTCTTCCATCTCTCTCACTCTTTGAAAAACTTTATCCTACATGCATGAGGGGCTATATTGCTATGCTATTTGGATATACCCATCGCTTTCGCGCTTATTATTTTTTTTCGAAATACTAAGGTGTATATTTAAGTCGTTTTTTTTAGCAAGCGTAACGTTTCTGTAATTGCAAAAGGCTTTTACATTGTTTTTTTCATCCTAGTTTGTATAATAACGGGGAATGCTGCAGCTGGAATGATTTTTAAGGTGTTTTTTTCTTTAGAATTTTTAGAATTATTTTTATTTCCTTTTACGTTTTCAGCTGAAAAAAATCTAATAGGATGGTTTCGCTTTTTTATGAATAATACATACTGGAAATTCATTAAAAATATTGTTGGTTTAAAACTTGTTAAGTTTTACAAATGATGCGTGTGCAGGGATAACACATTTTTATTTAAATAATATATACAGTTCTTATCTAGTGTATGTTTCATTAGTGTTTCCACTACAAATGCAAAGTTTATTGCCCCAAAGATAACATTATTTGATTAATGCATTCGCTAATTCAAATTTAAATTTTAAAATAAATACCTCATTATAAATTAGCACGAACAAAAATTCATTAAAACAATCAGCTGTTATTTTCCTGTACCTTAATTGTATTATAATCTTTACCCTCGGCAAAATGTTTTTATAATTTTCTAACTAATTATTAGTTTTTTAATAATATGAATAGACTGTTTTTTATCTATACAATAATTCAACTTCAATTATACATAGTATAATAATATTAGAAAGAAATGCATATATTATATGCACATTGATGTAGCATGTTAAAGTTTATGTAGAAATTTATTAGTGTATTTTATTATTAATAAAACTAATTTTTTTTTCAATAGTTTAAAATCTAAAAGAGATATAGCAGATCCTGAGAAATTTTTGTGAATTATATATTGGTAAATATTATACTTGACCTTTTTAATAAATATTCTACTGGGGTTAATGGTTAACAAGAATAGCAAGAATGTTAATCTAATCCAATATAAATTTCAGAAAATATAAATACAGATTAAATATATAGAAATATTTACTTCAGCTATAAGAAAATATCTTATTAGTATTGTAATAAATAAGTATTCTAAATAAAGTAAAAATATCTGTAAAGCATTCTGTTAACATGTGTATAATTTTTATTTACAGTATAGTAATTAATAGTTAATAATGCATAAATACATATAAATTACTAGTACAATTGAAACATTAATAATAAAAATCTTCTACTGCATAAAAAGTAAAGAAATATTTTATTAAAACTTAGATGATGAGCAATATTTTCTATTAAGAATAGCATACAAAATAAAAACGAAATACAAAATGATTTATTTATTCAGTAAAAACATTCATTGTATAAAACTTTATATAAATATCGGTAAATCTAATTTACCGTGCTAATAACAAAACCTAATTATAACAGGATAAATAATTAATATATTTAATAAAACTCGCGAGAAAATAATTGATCTCTGCCTGAATTGTTTATTGAAAAGTAAATTATTCTTTTAAATTGTTTAATTCTTGTATTCTGTACTTATACTTGCAGATTTAAAACAAAAGTATTAGTACAGATTTATAATAAAAACTTATACAATCTTCTATAAAAACATTCACTCTTGCATTAAAATTTTCCTTTAATTATTTAAAAATAAGATTTGCGAAAAATCACAATGTTTTACGGAAGAAATCATTATTGAAATTTAAATTAACATCAGAGAAAATCCCAGAAATCTGGCAATACCAAATATTGTTAAACAATTGCGTTACAGAATATTTTACATAGTTTCGTAGACTGTTTATGTACAGTAAAGCGTAGCGAACGTGGCCAAACTATGATAAAGAGTAAGACATAATTGACAAAAACATCGTGAAGCCAATCGTAAAAAGATACGTGTTATAAAAAATAAAAAAAAATAAAATACAAAAAAAGTATCGAACCAGAACCTTCTAGTGCAAAAAAAAACTCAATAATAAATCATCGAAACCAGATATTTTCAGTTATACTCTCCAGTGCCAATATGATAAGTACTACGATAATGACAACGATAAAAAATTGTACCCTTACAGTCTAGAACCCGTTGGAATAAAAAAATCTAACTAAGTACCATAGACAAAAAATACCATCGGCACAAAAAGATAAGAACCTATATAAGCATAAGACCAGAGAGCTAAAGACGACCACACAGCCTACGAGCAACATTTCAAATTTGAACATTTTTCGAAACGCCATTAATTAAGCCTCGCCGTTTCCCATCCATCTCTCTCCCTCTTACTCGGGGCGCCTGTTTCATTTTTTCCTGTATATATATACTCTCCTCTCTTTCTCTCCCGGTGTAGTGCGGAGAGACGCCTATCTCCGTCCCTTCTCTCTACCTCTCTCTCTCTAATTCTATCTCTATCTCAGCCCAGCATCACCGCGCACCCTCGTCTCTCTCTCTCTCTCTCTCGCTCTCTCAACACACATGCACACAGGCTGTGTGTGCTGTGTGTGCCTCGTGTAGTCGTAATACCTCCGCCTCTCGCCCCTCGGCCCCGTCGATTCCTTTGAACCGGTCCCTCCACTTCTCTCTCTCTCTCTCTCTCGCTCTTCGTCGGTCTCTCGGGGGACTCCCCCGCTGCGCGCCGCCGCCGCCGCCGCCGCGAGCCTCGTCCCACGAGGGGCTTCCATACTGCCTGGCTTTGGTGTGGTGGTAGTAGAAGTACAGTATACTATACACTACAGTCGTCGTCCCCCCCCCCCTCTCTCTCTCTCTCTCTGCATGTGATGTGGCCATGTATACACACACATACACACACATAAAAACACACATGTATAGACACACAGAGCGCGAGTGACTGTATGTGTGCGCCACGCTAATTATGGTGGCTGGCTATGTGGTGCATGGCCGTGGAGAGAGAAAAAGAGAGAGCTGAGAGAGAGAGGGCGAGTCAGAGAGAGAAAGAGAGAAAGAGAAAGCCTGCACTAGGCCTGGCATTTGCCGAGGGACGACATTTTGTTTTGTGAAACTTCCAAGATGGATCGTGCGCTCCGCGAGCATGTATACCGTACATCCTTCTCTCTCTCTCTCTCTCTCTCTCTCTCAGCCTCTCTCTCTGTCTCTTTTTTACGGCTCGCCGGTTGAACGTGCCTGGTGTGTGCCCTCCTTCCATCGTGGGGCCCCACGATCCTCTCTCTCCATCCTCTTCTCTCATTCGAGCAACCGCCTCGATCTGTCTTTTGACTTTCCTTCGCGAGCCGTGTCTGCTGCTCTCGCTTTTGCCTCATTTTCATTCTCTCTCTCTCTCTCTCTCTCTCTCGCCCCCTTATTATTATACCTGCGGTTCAGCGCTGCCTTCTTCTATATCTATCTTTTGCCCTCCTACTCGCCGTGAATAATAGTTTGAAAGTCTCGAGTGTTTCTTGAGTCCGGTGCTGCTGCTGCTGCTGTTGCGACCGCGCTCGACTGATTTCTTTGCGTTTTTAGGCCGCTCCAGTCGGCCTATTTTGGATTTTGAGCAGCAGCGCGCGATTAGGAAGCTTTTCCTCGCTTTCGTTAGAGACCGCGCGGGGTATTATATCTTCAACATAGGGATATGTAACTGCACACGGCAGACGTCTCGGATGGATTTGCCATCTGGTGTCTTGACATTCTGGGTTTTCTCAGGGTGCCGCTGCCTTCCGTCAAAGTGAATTTCGACTTATTTTTTTTTTGTACTCTGGCCGTTGCCTCTCTTGTCTAACGGTTATATAGAAAAGTGTTGACTGAGTCCGCACGAACCCTTGCAGTATTTATACAATGTGTAGAGCTGCAGAATATGTATATTCTTTATAATTTTGACGCGATATGTTTACATTTTGTTTCTCGAAGTTAAAGTTTCGAGCGCAGGAGAACCATAACTTTCTATATAAAACTAGAACACAATTATTGGGACACCCTGGATAATTTAGCTTTAATTTTTCGCTTTAAGTTTCGGAACAATTTGAACTTTTCACATTATTTCTGTTCGTTAGTGCTTTAAGATGAACTTCGATATACTTATTCCGTACTGTCGCCTCGTCAATCCTACTTTTTCTATTTGGCAACTTCTGAATCTTAAGGACATTTATCCAACGATTATTTAAAACTTGATGCTTTTCGTAAAGAAATTTAGTATTTAAACATAATTGAATTAAATCACAAAGATTAGTGTAAAAGTTCATTAGATTGCCGATCAAATGATTAGCTGCGATATCTGCTTTCGATTTTTTTCTTTCAAGTGGAAGTGCATTTTAAAAATTTAAATCGAATATCTTCGGTAAAATGACTATGCATTTCGTTGAATAGAACCATTTAAAGGTTTTTTTTATCTCCCATCTGATGCCATATCATCTGAAGGATATATATTTTAAATATTTTCGAATGTATTTTAGGTCCTATTTCTTTGCTATTGTACGACTGATGTCCATACTGAAAAATGATTAAAATACCAATATTTAGATCGCGATGTATAAAGTAATGAAACGCGTAATTAAACACGTATACGACCTACTCTATCATGCAAAAGAAATATTTACTCGCTCGATTTTGAGAAATTGCGAAAGTATAAAGGATTATAAGGGATTCGAGGCCCAGACTTGGGAAGAATACCCCGCTGCACAATAGGTACATTCTAATCCCACCGGAACTCTGATTTTCGCTTTTGAAAACAAGAGCGATGATTCACTCGTATATTCAAGTCAACGAACTTTGGTCAACTCCACTCTTGACGTGTGTGTATATTACATCATCGTGCTATTAAACTGATTTATTGAATGTCAATGGTTTAGTAGCGTGATTGCTTGTATTTACCAATGTTATTGTAGTATCCTTCGAAAACGTCGCTCAAAATGAATCTCTCTGGATTATGAAATCGTACCTTTATAATTTTCAATTAAAAATTTTCAATTTTAGAAAGACGCTCAAATGAGAAAATCAAATGTACTTATTTAATAGTACTTGAATGTTAACAGACGAACACGAAAAGTGTGACTATTGCAGAAAGTTGATGAAGAAAAAGAAAATAATAAGCTTAGATTTCCTGTTTACATTTGTACTATGTTATAATCTATGAATTTCTTAATACTCCTTTAATTTCACAAATAAACTTCATATTACGTACATAATCGTTGGTAATACTACGATTCATTTGATTAGCATTTAACAGAATTTTATTTAAAAGAGTAAAAGCTATTTGTGCTCAGATTACTAGCAAAACTCAATGCATACAAAATTATTACCGAGAATCATTGCCACAACAATCTTCTCGGTGCATCTACAGTTCAATTTGGAATATTCTGGAACTACTTAATCTCTTCTACTCGTAATCGGAGAAGTTATCATAAATCTGAAGATTACATTCTGCGTTTCGTATTCCGTACACGAGTACATTTTAAAGATAGTACCTATAGTCTACGCAACATTTGTATTCATCTCTTATCTGTTAATTTCAAATTGAAGTGACGTTGGTACAGTAACGGTGATTTAACAATCGAGATTTCATTGTATACTGTATTTTACGTTGTTCGATTAATATATACTTTCGAAACTTTTTAAACTCAACGTACTCCAATACAATGCTTACAATTTTTAAAATAGATGTATATAATATGGAAATATGTTCCATTTTCATTATAATTCAGCTGATAATCCCTAAAGTTACACTGAATTTCATTCTTATTTCACCATTAAGATTCGCATTTAGAGTAACGATTGCACGAAAGAAAATCTTATTTTTTATTTTTTATTGAAAAATTGTAAATCTGATTCTGTTTATAAGGTAATATTCTAAAATTAACAAATTTTAACGGAAATGAATTATTAATAAAGGAATAGTATAATTCTTTTATTCTGATTTTGGAGATTTAAAATGGTTATAGCTTGAAAGTAAATCTATTCATTTCCTTTTCCAAACGTAAATTCAGGATTAGATATTCAGACCATTACTACAGCTTTTCTTATCCCTACACTGCTCCATTGTGCATTTCAGCCAAGTAAAACAAAAATTTCCGTTAAAACGAACAAAGCCTCTTTTACTACCTCGAAGCTGCATCATTTCAAAAGCAAACCGACAGACTCCTTTGCAGCGCATAAACGCATCCAAAGATCTTGAACTACTACACGTTTCTCCATCGCAACAACCAACAACTTTCCTTCGCTTTAAATTAAGCGAAAAACTCCACCTCGTGCCAGCGAACAAAAAACAATTACAATGCAACGAAGAAAATGTCACATTATACCTACATAGCCGCGATATTGAAAATCGGCATATAAACGTTGCAATGCCATCGATAGACGATAGATGCAGCCATAGAAAACACAGAGAAAACTTGTGCGCGTGTGTGACTCAACGAATTCGTGGGAATCGAGCGAACCGGTTCATACATACATACATGTATATATATATATATATGTGTGTGTGCGTGTGTGCTATGTTCACGCATGCGGCGCATAGCCAAATGCGGTGTGTGCCGTACAGCAGCGGCATCAGCGAACTCACGAGGAGCGCTGCCGCGCGGTTTATAACAGAGCAGCCGCCGCCGGCTCCGCGTTTTGTATTTTTGCGGCGGCGCGTTGTCCTCCTCCTTTTCTCCTCTCCCTCCCACTCTTGCGCCTCAGCACCATATATTTATATATTTGTATACGGCAATCGTCGCGTAATAAAAGGTTAGGTCGCGACTTTACTGCCGCTTCCGCCTCGCCGCTGTACATGTGATATATATACGTATATGTATATATACATGTATATGTAGCGCGCGCGAGCGGCGTGACGCAATTTTCTCGGCCGAGGCCGTAACCTTTACCCATAAATAAATATGTGTATACGTATGTATACTTACACTTGGAGTATGCGTCTGTGTAAGCGAGTGAGAGTGAGTGAATCGGGACTCGGGAGATAGACAGCAGCAGCAGCAGCAGACGGATCTGAGTGCGCGCAGGACGCAAAAGTTGCATTGTCTGTCTCTGTCGTTTCCCCCTCTCCGTTTACACTGGCGAATGCATGATTTTCAAGAGCTGTATATACGGTATACATATATGGAAACTGTTTGAACCCGATGAGTTTTTACGATTGTGGGTAGATACAGTCCAAGGTTTTTGACCTTTCGTTCTGTGAAAACTTTGTGGATTGGACCAAAGCAATATTTAAATCCCTCGGAAAAAACCTTGTAGCTTTCCTTTTAATTTCTAAAATAAGCAGGTACAGTTACGCTTGAATTTTTGACTGCCCTGTATCTGAATTTTACGCTTTCTGTAAGAAAATAATATTGTGGTGCACTCTACTCGATATTCCTGTAACATATTTGTAGACATTGCGACTGGAAGAATGATACAATATCGGAGCAAGTATTGAAAATGTTATGTAACCTCTGCTGAGAATCACAATCTTCAAGGAAACGCTTTATCACGGATTTTGTAATTTCACTTAAGATTTTATACCAATGTTCTTGAGAGTTATAATTGATATAATTTTTAATTTAAGATTTGACAAGTTGAAATAGATTCGTTCCACGAGCCGTGAGTGAACGTAAAAGTTCAGTATGGGATTTTTACTCGTACATTTTTTGCAGTAATTCGTGATTTATCAACGTAAACGAACCTAAAATAAGACATAATTATTTGAAAAGACAAGTTGAGAACCCCTACAATTCCTGCATTCAACTAATGCGCCATGCATCGTCTTTTCCGCCGTGCTTTATGCTTTACTATATACTACCTGAAAACTTTTACAATTCGCAAAACATCGTGACCCTATTAACTTTACAAAAACCCATTCTTTTCAATATGTACACACATTATTTGAGAATATAGAATGCTCCGGAATTTCCCTTCCCTCTCTAGGTAACTATGTTTCATCACTTAATTATAAAGTTCCAAAAGCGAACTTCATCGTGTCATTAGGGACATTCATTAAAGAAAGAATTCGACTTTCAATTATAACCTATGACTTACTCCAAAATAAATGGAAACTTATTTCGGAGTAAGTCGTGAGTTATAATTAAATAAACTCCAAAATAAATTAAAACATGATATGACGCAATAAAAACATCGATAAATGTTATCAACGATTGCATTTATCGGTGATAAAATTTGATTGCGTTTTTCTTATTCCAATACTTATGCTTCACTTTTTTTTTTGTATAGAAATGAACGTATTCTTTAATGCCGTTTATATCCTAGTGCTTGTTTTCAATACAGAATCCAGAATTTACGAAAAATTACTCTTGCACTGCTCAGTCACACAACACCAGCATGCACTTAATGAAAAAAATCAACAACGCCCTCACACTATCTCCCCTTCATATTCTTTCCATACAATGAACCCGTGTGTACGAAAAAAATGTCTGCGACCTGCCCACCTTCCCTTGAAATAAAAAAAAAACAAACACAAATAAAACTCTTCTTAGGTACACAAAAAACGGACGGGCGCGCTAAAACTAAACACCTATACAATGTACACATACTCAGAGTGGCCGCGCGCGTTCCTTTGAGGTTATGTCGGTAATTTCTCTTTCTATCTCCATTTGGGCAATCTTCTACCTATCGCCGCTATTTGTTCTTACCTTGTCGGTCCTTTCAAAGCTCAGCCACGTCGAAGATGCTTGGATAAAGCTAAACACTGGCGTTACGTAGACGACAACGACCGGCTACTCCTCGTATAACTCAGCGTGTGTTCGAACGAGACTGTCCGCGTACGAATGAATTCAGATAACGAGATGCGCGCGCGGTGCAGAGCGAACTCATCGCGGACACGACGCCGTCAAGGGACTCGCGCGCCTCCACCATTCTTATTTCGATGTGAAAAAGCATGACGAAAAGTATAGATGGAAAGGTTATCTTTTTGCTGACGTATCGGCCGATTATTAAATGTCTTGCGCGCGCGCCTGCTGTTGGCTTGTGCTCTCTGTCTCTTTCTTTCTCTCTTTGTAGGCTCTGCGCGGCTGTTCGGAGTCTTCTCTCCCTCTACCTATTATAGCATTATACACACTATACTGCCATCACCACTTGTTCTTTCTCTCTCTCTCTCTCTCTGTCTCTGTCTCTCTGTCTTTTTCTTTGTATTCTTCACTTTCGTTTTCGTTCTTTTCGGTTGCCGAGTGTTTTGTTTTTGCTTCGCTCCGCGTTCGAATTGGTCGTGTCCTGTATATATTAAGCTTAGTTTATTTTGATTTTTTTTGCAACAAAATTTTGCGGAATTTTTTATTGTTTCATTACCTACTTGTTTTTAATAATGATGAAGTGCTTAAAGATTTGTTTATCCTTAAAATTAATAATAATTTTGTTGTATATTGTGGATAATAAGTTCTTTATATCATACATGCTAGAAACATTACGTATGTCTTTGTGCCTGGATATTTAATATAATTAATGAAAAAAGCGATATAAATAAAATTGACTTACAAAATTTATGAGAAAAAGAATAATATTATTGATAAAAACAATTTGTCTATTCTCAGTTAATTTTTTTTAGTGTATAAATTCTTTATGTATAATATATTGTTACATAGCGAATATCAATTATTTAATCTGTTTGTATTCATACTTATTAAATTAATTTATCTGCTATTTATTATTTATCTAATAATTTTATTATCTTGTTTGTTGCAGATGTAACATGTAAATGAATGTGGAAGTGGTACACAGAAACCTTAGGATTTCTTAAAGACTTGACTTCTAAGTCAGTCGCTTGAACTCTTGTCAATAGAGTTTGCACTGGATAATTAGAAATATTTAGAGACAGCCATGGCCGACAATAAACAAATGGAAATGGATCAGTCCCAGGGACAAGCCCAACAACAGGGTCAAAACCAGCAGTCACAGCAAATGATAATAACTACTCATGAAATGCAGCAGAATGTTCAGCAGCAACAAGCTCAACAGCAACAACAGAATCAGGCACAGCAACAAAATCAGCAGCAGGCTAATGGACCACAGAAGTTACAGACGCAAGTCCAAGTCCAGCCGCAGGTCGCAGCTATCATGCCGCAGCAGCATGTATTTTACTTTTTTATTATTTGGTTCTTCTTTCTCCTTTTTCTTTCGATGAAATCTCAAAATACCCAACAGTTTTTCTATTATAGACTACATGAAATTGAAAGCAAAGGTGTATATTTATGTTTATTTTGTCAATTTTTTATTTTACAAAGGAAAAGGATTTTAAATTTATTATATAATTTACATGTTTACCCATGCTTTCAGTTTTAAATGTAGATTTTAAAATAATTTGTAGCCGTCCAATTGAAATATTGTAGTTTGAAAACATTACATTATAGCACTGAATACTTAATAAAATTTGGTATATAATTTAGAAATAGAACTCTCTTCAAACTATTAATTATTGTTATCTGAAAAGTTGATGACAAATTTTTCATTTGGTAAATGCTAATCTCCTTTGAAAACAATATTTTCAAAAATACTGATAAAATGTTATTTAACGTAATTCTACTTTTACTTATAATTGCTATTGATAAATCAATTTCATAAACTGTTGAGACTTGGGAAACATTTATTTCGTAATCCAATTGAATCGTAATTTCTAAAAAATAAAATAATTTCCCAATTTTAGCATAGCTTGTTGCCCATTTGTTTCAAGTGCACATTAAGACCCTCTGTCGCAATATTCTTTATCATCAGAATAGCATACTAAAATATATTATCAGATTCTTAAGATACACAATACAGTCCATTCAAAATTGCAACCCCTTTGATCAAAATAACGATTCGATACAATCTCTTTATCCTTTATGAAGTAGAGCCGCAATGATAACGTGAGAAAGTTGCAGGACGCCGTGGCAGTGTCGATGCAACATCAGCAGCAACAGCAGAACGTGGGTGGCGTCTCGATGACTTTGTCCGGACAGCAAGGCGCCACGACCATCACGACGATGGCTGCCCATCCCCAGGCGGTTCAGGTTATACAGCAACCGATGCAAAACCAGTATCATTTGCAGCAGCTGTACAACGCCCAGGGCACACCGCTATTGATGCCTGGCAATCTACTGGCTCATCCGGGCGGTATCAATCCATCCCCCATACAGGTATACTTTCTAATTGATTCGAGATACTTCTCAACAGATGCTCAGTGATTTATTCTGTCAGTATGCATTAATAATTTTTTTTTAATCCATAGGTTCAGTTTAACAACATAGCTGGAAAACCCTTCCAAACGGGCGCTCAATTGGCGCCACACATGCTGACGACAGCATCAACGGGTCAGGGCGGTGCGCATCCAGGCTCGGCTGGTGCTAAAGTACAGGGCTTCCCGGCTAGTTACATACCTGTACCGACCTCAGCCAATCCTGGTGGTGGTCAGACTCTTGTTTTTGGACAACTCGAGGTGTTACCTCAGCATCAAACGTCCCTTCAGCAACAACAGCAGCAAGGCAACAACAAAAACGATCAAGTACAAAAGGTACAGTGGATTCCTTTACTCTTCAGGTTTTATTGATCACCAAAGATCCCATCATTACATTCATAAATATGTTAAGGAAAAACTTATTTTTTATCTTCATACATGAAATTTGTTTCTTTTTTTAGTATACAACGTGTACGGCTGGTGCTCCATCGGGTCAGAATCGTGGCATGCAGTTTGCACCTTGGCAGTTCGCCGCTCAAGGCATCTGGACTGGCCTTCAACCACAAACCTTACTCACAGCGGCGCCAAACCAAATATTTATCAGGGACCCTGATATGTTCATACAGAGTCCGCAACCCATTCAAACCCACAATGGTAAAAATTATATAAATATAAAACAAAATAATATAATCAGAAAAAGTATGTTTTTTACTTTATTTCTAAAATACCGTCAAGGTGTTGGTTTTTGGTTCAATACCTATACTTCAACGTATATTAAAAAAAAATAAAATAAGAAAATAGTTAATAAAGATATAATAACAAAAACTTAGTTATTAATCAGCAACTGGTGTCTTGACAGTATAGTAATTGAAAAAAAAATTATTGAACATCGCTGAAACTAAAAATCTCAATTTTCAGCGCTAGCAGCGCAGCAACAGATCCAGGGTGTTCAGCAGATCGCGACGACGGGTGGAAAACCACGCGTCATGAATATTCAGCAACAACAACAGACGAACAAACAGGGTGTAGTCAGTCAGCGACCTCTGAGTATCCTTCCTTCGTCGCTCCAAGGCGTTCAGGCAGCGAACATTAGACCCGCGAGTTCGGTCTCCACACAGACGAACCACGGAGTCCAAGCGACTGTACACGCACAGGTTCGTTTAACATGCATACAATCATGTATGGTTGTGCGGATATTTAAAAAAAAAATCCGCATCTTTTATTTTGTTCGATTTGTTTCCTTTTGTTTTTGTCCTACACTGTGTTGATGTGCTATCGTTGTGATTGTACTTATTGTTTCTCTTTTTTTTTTCGCGTTAGCTTGTTTAGTTTACTTTGAGCTTTTCAATTCGAAACGATGCCTGAAGAGAGAAATGGACGTTCGAATGTCTTTATTGATGCTTACTTGGGGCAAGAAATTGACAGGTGTCCAGCTTTGAGTTGCTTTGATTATTTTTGCATATTTTTCAAACTGCCAGTTAAATAATAAAACTTTATAAACCATTTCGTTTTTAAATTCTTCACATTTAGAAGTGAATGAAGAGATCAACAATACACCGAGGAAAATGCTACATTTTTTTAATTACAGAAGCGCGTAGAAAAACTTTTTCTCGTAAAAGATATATTGAAGATATAATTGAAGCTTTTATAATCAATGACTTTTTATAATCACGTTTTATTCACTCAATTGAGCAATAGGTTTATTTATAAAAATCTTTTGAAACTAAATATATAAATAAAAAAAAGCTTACTAATAAATATTAATATAATTTTTTCTCGTTTTGTTTTGATTCTCTAAAATACAATAAAAAAATAAATAAAAAATGTAGAATAATTTCATATAAACATTCACAATTGATTAATCCGTTAAAAAATCTCCATACGAGACAATTTTAAATTACTATCAAACAAAAAAGTTAGCTTAGAAAATTTCATTATCCACACCGTCAAAGCACACTGTCAGAGCACGAAACTCAAGTAACCATCAGCCACTAATAGACAGAGCAAGTCGAACAAGCATTTCTCTCCCGAGCATAAGAAAGAAAAAGAATAAAAAGAGTGACAAAAGCAAAATGGGAACGAGCGAATCAAAGATAGAAAAAGAAAACAAAGAAAAAGAAACCTGCGCAGGCTGCTTTTATTATTATTTTTCGTTTTTTGTTTTATCCGTTGATTCAGAGCGGCAAAGGAGGCGGCGGCGCGGGCAAAGGCCGCGGTAAGCCGGTGGTTCGCACAAGTCCCGGTCCTAACGCCATCAATGTCACGGTAACGAAGGCCGGCGGCGGCGGCGCCAACGCATCCGGCACACAAACTAAAAACGCCAATGTCCAGCACGCGACAATGATAATGCAGACGCAGCCTGGGCCACAGGCCCCAGGCGCCAATAACGGAACTAATAACAAAATGCTCATAGCCACGAGCTCAGCAACTTCTGCGCAACCACCCGGCTCACCCATGACCGCCGACAAGCAAAATTTCGGACAGCAACAAAACAAACAAACCGTTATGCAATCACCACAGCAGCAACAACAGCAACAGCAGCAGCAACAGCAGCAGCAGCAGCAGCAGCAGGCAGCTCAACAGCAGCAGCAGCAGGTCGCGCAGCAGCAGCAACAGGCGGCGGCCCAACAGCAGGCCCAGCAACAGCAGCAGCAGGCCGTACAGCAACAGCAGCAAGCCCAGCAACAAGCTCAGCAGCAGGCCCAACAGCAGGCCCAACAACAGGCACAACTGCAGGCCCAGCACCAGCAGCAGCAGATACAGCAGATATTCATCCAGCAGATACAGCAGCAGCAGCAACAGCTGCAGCAGCAGTACCAGCAGGCCCAGCAATCGCCCCAGCAGATACAGCCCAAACCCCTCATGGGTGAGTGCGCGCTTTCGCTGAGAATTGAGCGGGGAATTTAATATCTATTGAAGTTTTGAATAACGGGAAGGAAACGGTCGGCCTTATCAAATGCATTCTTTATATTCATCCATGCATAAAAGAAGTATCTTTTTACAATATTTAATTTTTTAATTATTATATCATTGAATTGCTCATCAAACGTTAATCGAATGAATCTATTCGACTTGATTGAAGATTAAATATAGAATTAGAATCGAATATTCTTGTGGGCGAGAGCTTTGCGCCGATGAGAAACGTTGTTACGCTAAAGTCGGCCGGGCAAGCGACGGGACGCAAACTGCACACGCAGGTAGTGCCATAAAAACATCTGGGGTCGACGACAACGCGGACAAAACGACATCGTAAAACGCTCGTTCGCAAAACGCTCGTTCGCACAGGCGCAGAGACAGTAAATGGGAGAGAGAATATGCCTCGGGAGGCGGGATATGCTTAATTGCCCGCGATTATGGATGCGCCGACAAAAGAATTTCAAACTACATATTCGCTCTGGGTCGCGTTAGTAGGGCTGTTGATTATTTCGATATATTTATGGTGACAAAATTGGGATAAGTGTAAGAGCAATAGTCATAAAATTATACATATATCAATATCAGTTTCTGAGCGAAGATTCGTCATTTAAATAGTAGGATATTGTGCAAAAGAATCCCACAAGTACCGCGTAAAACCGAAAAGCAAAAAAGTCAAACTCTCCTTCCCCGACAGGCATGACGGTGCAGCAGCAGCCACAGCAACAGCAGAACGTGGTGCTGGGTGGTGAGCGTCCAATAATGCCTGTGGTCTCGATCAATCCCGCCCTGATAGGCAATCAGATAGTCGGCGGTGCGCACCAGCTCCAAGCCCTGCCGATCGTCAGCCAGTCGGCGGATCAGCTACAGGCGGCGGCAGCGGCTGCCCAGCAACATATGCAACAAGCGGCAGCGGCCGCCGCGGCGACGCAACTGCAGCAACAGCAACAGCAGCAGCAACAACAACAGCAGCAGCAGCAGCAGCAGCAGCAGCAGCAGCAACAACAACAACAACAACAACAGCAACAACAGCAGCAACAGCAACAGACACCTACGGAACAGGCGCCGAGTATGCCGATGCTGGTGACGTCGCCCGAGAGAGGCGCGCCACAACAGGTCGAGCTGCAGCCGATAATGCAGCAGCCGCCACCTGCACCCACACCCCTCAATACCGCTATGGATGATCCGACGAAATTGTCCACCCCGAAGAAGGAGACTGCGGGCATTGCTACCGGTGATGACGTGCCCATGGACAGCAATAACTCGACAGGTGTGCACACTTTATTTTAGGATTTACTTATACGAATTCGATTCTTTCTTATTGCGGCTGGTTTCTTTCAATTTTATTCGTTTCTTCGAAACATAAAATTAATAGTTTGACATTCAATTTGATATAAATTATTTATGAATCGTCAAATGTTTTAATCCTACTGTGTAATCAAAATACAAATATTGGATACAGAAATAAGCCTTCATCAAAATATTATAACGCTATATTGTAGAAAAGTATACAGTATAAAGAGAAAAGTTATCCTGGCAAGTCTATTTCTCCGTACTTACCGGCCAAAAGGTCACAGCGACTTTCGTTGTAGATACAAAGCATGCATTCGTATGTTCGTGTGTATATATTTTTAAAAGGATTTAAATGGTATTTATTTCCATTTTGGATAATACGTGTCATGACTTTGATATCGCGTTCTTTCTACGCTTGTAAGCATAACAAAACTGTAATATAAATAGGCATTTCATTGGAAACTTTGCGTTATTACAGAAATCGATCAAAGGAATAACGTTAAGGAAGAAAACAATGACGCAACGTTAATCAAATCCGAGGACAAAACATCCAGCAATAACCCCTTGATAAATCTTGCGAACGCCGTCAACTCGATAACGAACGGCAACATTGGCGAGGAGACTACGGTATTGGAATCGTTACCAACGACGGTTACCAGCAAACAAGTGCCGCCCAAAGCAATGGTTAAGCCACAGGTGCTCACTCACGTGATCGAAGGATTCGTCATACAAGAAGGTAATTTACCAGATGTTACTAAAAACAATTATTATCATGTGATGATTGTTGTACAAAAGTACATTATATCTCTATAAATTTCGTGGATCTTAATTTTGAATAATCAATTATCGTGCAGCTTCAGAACCTTTCGCTGTGAATCGCTCATCGCTCAACGGATCGATGACTCAGGAAACGAACAACATCAGCAGGAACAATTCCGCGGACAAAGAGAATCACGAGGAGCCACCCAGCAAAAGTAAGATGCCGATAATTATCGTTCTCGAGTGTGTATTCAATTTTGCCGTGCTGCATTAACAAGTAATTTCATTTTTTGTTCGAGCAGGAAAGAAACTGAATTACTCTATAGACGGCGATCAGAATTTACATGGTGGAAAGTGCGAGGCATGCGGAAATATTTTGGACGAACAAAATGTTAAACTTAAGAAGGACAAGAGATTTTGCTCGACTATTTGCGCCAAATCGTACGTAGATGACTCGCTAAGAAAATTTATCAGAGCAAAATTAATCTATAGAAATATCTAACTATATTTTTTATTAACAGGAAAAAGAAAGAGATTCGAGATATTAATGATAAACAATGGACTGAAATGGAAGTTGATGCCAAAAACGATTCCGACTCAATTAAGAAAAATGGAGAGGAGAAGTCACTGGCTGTTCTGCCTAATAATGTGACAGTTGACGATTCGCTGCCGAAGATCAATCCTGTCAAATGGACGGTATGTAAATTTTAAATGTTCTTATAGCAAAATATAATTTTTTTTCCACTAAATACAAAGATTTGATTTTCCCTACGATTACGTTACAGGTTGGCGAAGTATGTGATTTTATTCGCAATCTGCCTGGCTGCGCTGACTATGCGGAAGATTTCGCTATCCAAGAAATTGACGGCCAAGCTTTGATGCTACTCAAAGAGGATCATCTCATGTCTGCCATGAGTATCAAATTGGGACCAGCCTTGAAAATCGTTGCGAAAATCGACTCCATGAGAATGGACTCCACGGGCACAAGTCCAGTTGCCGGCAACAACGTTTAGAGTATGCTAAAATCAGGGGTGTGCTAAAGTATAATTAATTGATGTCCTATCGAAACATCGACATACCGGTTTATACATTTATTGAAGATAATGTACATAAGGTGGTTTCAGCACTTGTAACGATGAAAATGATAGGTACTTTAGGGGGTATAAAATATATTATTTTCATCGTATAATTTGGATAAAATTCTGAATGAATATAAGTCGAATTAATCGATCGTCATACAACACAAGAAATTTATAATCACAATGATTTTAACTCAAGAGTATAAGAGTAATAGTTAAAGGTAAAATTTTAATCACTTCAGTGGTACAGTTTTATCAAAGAATTGGGTTTAAAGTGGTAAGCTTAAATGCAAAAATTAGTGATTCTTCTAATACCGTATAGAAACGGTCCTTTTAAATTTTGCAATTTTAACTTTTTATTCAGAATCATCGACCCAAGAAACATTAGAGCTCAAGCGTTATTCAGATCCATGTAAAATTTGGCACTTATTTAACCCTCTGGTGGATGCATGGTAGCTTTTTAGACTCCAACAATTCGAATTCTTTGTTTTCAGGTTGATATTTATCAGTAAATATGCCAGTTTTTAGCTAGATTTAGATAGTTTTAGTATATTGAATCTAGACTATTACTTCTGGTTCGGGAATCTATAAAAAAATTGAAAGCTAGTTCCAATCTCAACAGTATAATCCGGAATATAAAACATTTTGAAGTATATTATTTACGTCATAAGCATAAGACGTTAACTAGTTGAACTCGTCAATTTTCTACCACGGAAATACATATATGATCTATTGAAGTGATTAAACATACAATTGTCTTTATTAACAAAATAACATTTAATAGATGCCTGATTCTATTATTTTGATTTTGACATTTTAAGAGTCGCTGAAGCTAACTTAAACTTGTCAGTAAATCGATATCAATAATTTTTTCTTCTTTTTTAAAAAGAAACGCACATCCTATTAAAAAATCGAATAAGCAGCTCCGCGTTTCGAGATTAAACGTGATTAACAAACTGTATAGTCGTAAGTATAAGTTCTACATTTCAGTGTCGTTCGAAATGATAGAGAAAAACAGAACAAATATCGAAGCGTTTATAACGAAGTTATATATAGGGTACGTGCAAGTTATATTTTTTTCTTTGTCAAAGAAAAAGAAAATCAGTGACTTATGGAAGTACATAAGTGGGAACTAGTGTCAACATTCCACTATTATTATATTTCGCTGTGTGTAATATATTTCTTTTCTATTTCGGGATTGTCGATTTTCTCGGTGTAAATAACAGAAAAAGTACAGCGCATTGTAAGAATCTAAAAGATCATTTTGTAAAGTTGTATCCCTTGTATACAAAAGTAAAAATCTTTAATATTTCTATACTCTAAAAACTGTTTTTGCATGATCGAGGTTCATCATTTACCTTTTTTTTTTTATATATTTTAATGTGCGAATGTATTAATCAATATTTAATTTAAAAAAAAAGAACCGTTTTGCATTCTACACATTCAGTGAATCACAATTCAAAAACAATGAAGATAGGAAATTAAGTTAATTTTAAAATGGCGTATGCTAAGAAGCATGTAAGACATTTGCTACTCTTGTAAGATATTAATGACAATGTAAAATATTGAAAAGAGTGAGAGAGTTATAGAGAAAAATAAACAAGGTGCAATCATTTTTTAAATTGCATCAAAATGTGATTTACATGAACGAAATTTTCACAGCTTTTTATAGTATATTTATTTAGCTGTGAGTACAAAAAAACCTCGATCATTTAAGAAAAGAAAAAGAATGATATTCTTACTGCAAATAAATCGAACGATATACTTGTAATTTAAACTAAGTGTAAATATTAGAAGTAAGATGTTTATTTAAATACAAATTTTATAATGTGAACTTTAAGTTAACATAGTCATGGCTGTTCCATGCATTATCATAATCATAGATTTCCAATTTGCAAGAAATTAAGAGTGAGATTATCTCGCTAAAAGAAATCGTACTATTTTTCATGTTACGCGAAATTATTCTAAAAAGAAAACGATGAAGAAAAATGAAGATAATATGTATTTGTATTACAAAGTTCGAGTGATTGTATCTATATAACATTAAAAATTGCTAATTTTTTTTATGAAAGCAAACTGTTTCTATGCAATTTGGAATACACGATCATCTATAATTGAAATTTTATTATATTTATTATCCTTATCCCTTTTTTGAAATGCTATTAATCTAGTGATTTAATAATTTTCAATAATGAAAAGTAAAGAGAAATTAAAATGCTTCCTTTTGTTAAAAAATTCTAATAGTTCTTGTGAAGAAAATGATTACAACATAAAAAGTCAATAAAATTCCTCATTTTGATTTATATAATAATTTTCATTGTACTAGTTAAATAATATTACATAATTAGTTTCATTTAGTCTTTAATCTAAGAAATTTCAAATTGAATAAATACAAAACATTCCAAAATTGAAAACCAAACGAATGGTTTACGTTTTCAATTTTTCAAGTCCTTGATCAGTAATACTATATTTAGGTTGTTGCAGTCATTCTTCTAGATCCCAGAATTGATTTTTGCGTTAAAATTACTATTTTATTTACTGATTTTGATTTTTTTTGTGACAAAGTTTGTATTAATTTTTCAAGATTTTTTTTTATATACAAGTATTCGTGTATTTCGAATAAACATAAATAGAGTACATATTAATAAATCTTTAATGTTTTACATTTTATATTTAAACTGATATAATTACAAGTGTATGCACATAAAAAATGTTGTACAGAAAACACTCCATTAGAAATGAAGCAAAAAATGAATTAATCTAAATTCATAAACTAAATATTTAAACACTATTTACATTATTGAGTCTCTTTTTGAGCTGCTTCCCTTAACATTCTACCTTCCCTCAAGAGTTCTTCCCTGAACTGCTCTTCTAATTGCTTCTTTATAGGCCTTATCTTTGTAACATATTGGTATCCCTGATATCCTAAGAAGCCAAAACTTGCCACAGAAACGCCAATGCAAGTAATAACCCATACTTTCTGCACTGCATCATAAATCCGATATGTTGTTCGCTTAGAAATCATTTTAGTTGATTGGAAGCAGAATATACTGAAAATTTATGAAATATTTATCTTTTCACAAATAACAAGAAATTTTATCTTATAAATCTTAAAACTAATGGCTTTTTACCCATTCTAAGATATCAAGATGAATTAATAAATAAAGAGATCCAAACTTATATTAAATCGATGAATAAAATAATATGAAGTGATACACTTAAAAAAATTGCAATAATCAAATTATTTTACTCTAACCTTTGAAGGTATGCTAATAATTCAGTGATGGTCCATTAGGAATGAATATAAACAAATTATAAATATATTCACAATAAATATTTTATTTCTTAAAAAATTACTCCAAACAGTGCAATCCTTTGGGTCCTAACCTCAAAGATTATTTTAGAATCTCCATTCGATCACGAGCACCGTAGGTGGCGCGGCGCAGGCCAGTCTATAGGTACCAATTCTAGCTAAAGCTGATTTGCTACACTCTACAGGCTAATTATAACAGCTGTGTAGCCAATCATTGGAAATCACGTGACTGTAAATAAAGTTACACCATATAGGTAGGTATACCTATATTTTGTATATCATATATGACCAGAGATGAGTAAAAGATACCAGTGCCGTATATAAAAAGCGTGGCGAACTTGACAACGGCGAACCTCGCGGTGTACGTATAAACCATACACAGCAGCCGCGCCAACCGCCAGCGGCCAGCCATCGACAATCGACCAGATCAGCACCACATGTCCACATGCAGGTCTCTTAGGTGGAGAGGAGGAACGATTGCACGCAAAGCGGCAAAAAGGGAATTGTCGCATTGGCCAGTATCCAGTATCCACCAACGGCACCATCCACGCGGTTTAGACATTTAGAATCCCTTTGCAGTTTTTGGACTGACTTTCTTTATTTCTATGAATCTTATATATTATTGAGTAAAATCCAAAGGACATTAATGGGAAGCCAAAAGCATAGTTACCGACGATTACAGTTTCATACTTTTTTTGTTCAATTTAATTTATTCAAATAAAATTAAAATAATACCTAGTGAAAATTTGAAAAAACCTTTCAATGTTATTTTTATACCACTACTTACGATTTAAAAAATTCCCAAATATCATATCTAAATATAATTTTTAAAAAATAAAATAATTTAATTACAAATAAAGGTTTTAAATATAATAAATACTATCCTATTTACTATAATTAACTATTTTATTTACAGTTTTAATGTACTAAAGCTTCATAAATTCAATACCTTACCAATTTTTACAATTAACAAAGTATATTGAAAATTGCACATCTTTTTTAAGAAACATTATTAAAATAAGTACATTTTTCTGAGGGAGCGTTAGCGACCGAGGAATAGTCGCTTGCATAGATTAATCATTTACATTTTATAATCTAGGAATTAGGAAAACAGCGAGAAGACGAGAGAATTCGAATGGAAAATATCTTATCTGGAAATCCTGTTTTAATGTATGCAGCAGAAAGTAGTAGACCTGATATGAAAGTGCACAGAAGATGGGGCGATGATGTTGTCTTTAAAAAATGTGCTAGATCAGAGTTAAAAAAGAAACATAAGACATTTATAAACGATTTTTTAAGAAGTGAATTTCATAAAAAATTTATGGAGAAATATGTCAAATAATTCCCTATTGAAATTAACTAATTAATTTAATCCACAAGTAAGGTATATTAATATATAAAAAGAAATAAATACAGCCAAATTTCTACCTCAAAAATAATGTGTTCATTATAGAATATCTTAATAGTTTTAAAAGTGAACAAATAAGTAATAAAACTTGCATAAAACTTGTTAATACTGTAAAAACATTATTTATTATCTTTAATTATGTCCATTTAAACATTAACTCATAATATATTATTACCTTAAATATTATCGTAAGAGAAATGGTACAAAATAAAACATTTAAAAAGTTTTATATATATGTGATGAATATATAGTCTGAAAAATGAATAAGAATGATCAATCACACATTTCACAGGGCATTGTCTCCTTTTTTGACCCAGCTGAACTATAGTAAATTTTAAGATTTTTTATATGTAAAAAAAATTAAATATATATTTTTACAAAATTATAATATTTTACACTTTCTCTATCGTCTCTTAAACCCGTACTTTTTTCTCTCATAGAAGAGATCTGTTTTAGAACTACCAAGGTTAACAATTTTTGGACAGCCATCTCTCTGAAAGTAATAAAAAAAAATATATTAATCTCAAAGTCTGAATATAAGTATATAAAAGAACATGCACGAACTAATAAGAGTTACATGCTTATATACTAAATTAAAATATGACAATAGCACATTATATTATACATAATAAATTTATAGTTCAAAAATTTCTTTAATAAAAAGTTTAATTCAACCTAAAAGAAAATTGCATTTTTGCATATAATCATTTTCAGTATATAGTAAATTTTTAATTTCTTCATAAATGTATTTTAACTAAAATGTTACTTTGCACACAAACTTTATGCACAAAATTGCTAAAATCGATTGATTACTAAAGTTCGTGTCTAAAGTAACATTTTCTGTGTAATCACATTCGCAATGTAAATTTGGCATTCTACACATGGCAACTATTACTTTATGCACTCATTATACAATAAAATATTGTTTGATACTCAGGTATAGTACTACTTCACACATGCGAAAAAGTTCACTTTACACCCTTGTATCGAATACCACTATAAACGAAATTATGTGCTATAATCATATTTATATATTCTTTATGACTTTATAATGAAAACATATTTACATCTTTTTCTTGTATGGTGCACTCCTTGCAATAATAAGCATCCGATACACCAGGGCCACCGCATATTACACATCGTCCTTGATACGAACCATAATTGCATTCATCGCAAATCCTAACCAAGGTGCAGGGTCTAACATACGAATCACAAATTACGCATTTACCATCGCATTTCTCACATAATCGTCCAATAGCTAGAAAAAAAATTGTTAAAGAGTATTATATATTTACAGTAATAATTAAGTTTTTCAGATTTAAATGAAACAGGTTATGTTGCTTATTTTCCGATATTGTTAAATGGCATCTTTTACTTACCAACACCAGGCTGCTTACGACAGAAAATCAAGTCCGGATGATGCTTTGCCATAATTAAATAAAATTATTCCTTTTTTATTATTTTTTAATTAATAAATAAAATACTTGTGCTTATGGTATTTTGCTGGATGCGGTTTGTTATTGTGTACAGTATACTACAGTTTCGTAGACTGCACAGCAGCACCGGTCGGTTCGCTGAGTTCCGTTTACATCACATAAGTATAGTAAGATACGCCACACATGACACAGTAATGCACCGGCAGACAGGGACGCCACAGTATACTGGGCCTATAGGTACCTATAGGTATAAATGCAGCGACAATGCTGTATTCGTCTA
>UELU01137637.1:0-16571 GCA_900490025.1 Megastigmus dorsalis | reverse complement strand
TTCCTTTTTTATTATTTTTTAATTAATAAACAAAATACTTGTGCTTATGGTATTTTGCTGGATGCGGTTTGTTATTGTGTACAGTATACTACAGTTTCGTAGACTGCACAGCAGCACCGGTCGGTTCGCTGAGTTCCGTTTCCACCACATAAGTATAGTAAGGCCCCATGCACGCTAAAGGAATAAGGCAGAAGGAATAAGAAATAACATTGGTAGTATATCTATATATACGCGGAATAAGGAGGAATAAGAGCTTTATTCCTCCTTATTCCACGCATGTATAGATATACTACCAATGTTATTTCTTATTCCTTCTGCCTTATTCCTTTAGCGTGCATGGGGCCTAAGTACGCCACACATGACACAGTAATGCACCGGCAGACATGGACGCCACAGTATACTGGGCCTATAGGTACCTATAGGTATAAATGCAGCGACAATGCTGTATTCGTCTAGTTAAGTCACGTGACTGGTGGGGTATATAGTAGGTAAAGGATACCGGGAACATCGGACACTTTTGGCCCTTTTGGGGCAATTTAAACATTTTGTCATAAAAAAAAGGAAATACAGTTCTAGACAAAATATAAAATATGCAAATAATTTTTTACTACCTTGTCATTTATTATAGCAATAAATTTTAATAGCGGTGTAACATTAAATTATGTTTCAAGAATATGAGATAATTAAATAGATATCAATAGAAATTGTAAGGTCTATTTAGCTTGTACCTACTTACTGAAACCATTTCACAAGACAATGAGTTTACTTATTGCCCCTTTTTTCCTGTTCAAATTGCTCTATCAAATACTAGTATTTTTCTTATTAGAGCCGATTTAATCTCTTAAAGAAGATTTTTTTATAAATTAAATATAAAAAAAAAGGTTCTGGGTGAAATAGAGATGTTGATTGTTTTATTAAAATTGATTTTTAACTTGTGTGCCATTAACGAAGAGCTCTACTTGAGAATCGAAAATCCCAGTTTTAGATTGTATATCAGGGACTTTGTTTTATTAAATAATTATGATGTTTAGAAAAAAAATCGGAATTTTATACAATGAACTTTTTTTATAATTCGAAGTGTTAATATTACACGGGCTACCTGGTTATATTAAGAGCTATAGCAAAAGGCCATAAAAAATATATTACACGTTCTATATTATACTGGGTTTAGTTTGGATGTTCCCCACTTAATTTATATCTACGTTTATTTTTTCGCGTTACTAAAATAGACACTTAACTGGACGAACGGCTTAGACTTCAATTGAAGGCATCGATTCTAAAAGTCCTGAGCGCGTGGAACGACTGCCGCAAGCTAGAAAGTATTGTCACTGTGACGAAATTTTCAAATTTGCGGAAATTAATTTTAAAAAATACTGTCGTCTAGAGGATCAAAAAACTTTTTTACTATTTAATTTTTCTTTTTGTAAAAGGTTTAGGTTCTGATGAAAAAAATAAAAACTGAAAAATTGTGAAACTTGTTTTTAATATTTTTTGAAAAATTGAATCGCGCTAACTTCGACAAATATGAAAGAATCTTCTTCATTTATGGTATGGTATTGTAAAAAACCCTAGCGATGCTGAAAAACTAATAAAAAGTTACATATTACAAATTTTTCACTTAGAAATTTAATCAAGAACCACTTAGTCTCTTTTTATAAGACTGAGTATAAGTTCAACGAAAAAAAGTATCGAGGAAAGTTTAAGACTCGAGAAACTTCCAGCTACACATTTGTTCATCAACATTCGAGGAAGTTTTTCAGAAAATTTCAGGTCGATTAGATAAAAAATGGAGAAGATGCAGTGATTCTCCCAAAAATACTCATTCCGCGCGAACGGAACGATTGCTAGTTTGGGCGATTTTTGCATAACCTGGATACTCTGAATATTTCTCATATTTACTCTTAATATAATGTGAAAGCTCCCAATGGAAACGTTGACTTAAATTACGATTACGATGGCAATGTAACTACTTTAAAAACAGCAAATAGTATCAACGACTTGGCAAAAGTATCATTAGCAGGAAAGATAGGGATAACAAAAGAAAAAGAAAAAGACTTCAAACATTTATTACAATTTTGTACTACCAATGGGCAACATTTTGGCGAGAGCTTTTTAAACGAAACTTTTATCAAAACTGATAAGAACAAAATTGAAAAAGAAATATTAGAAATCGAATTCTCATAAGAAATAAAACTTATTAATAAGCAAAAGCACAAAGGAGTAAAGTAATGTAAACGAAACAATAACAAAAACAATAAAATCTGACATGATCAAGACAAAAAAAAACAAAGAGTAATCAAAATAATACGAAGAAATCAGCAAAAGAAATATAAGAAATGTTTTTTTTTGTGCGTACTACAAAGTTGTAAACAAATGTTCATTTACAAATAAAAATACATAAATATATGTAGTATAAAAACTTATTGTGTAGTTGTGAGTTTTATTAAATTGATATTTTTTTAAGGAAACATATTTTTAAAGATTTTATTTACCATTTAATTATTCAGCTTCGTCTTTTTTAAGTGAATTTTTTAAGTGAAAATTTTGTAATATATAACTTTTTATGAGTTTTTCAGCATCACTAGGGTTTTTTACAATACCATACCAAAAAATTATTAAAAGTGAGTCACAATTTTTCAGTTTTTATTTTTTCCTCAGAACCTAAACATTGTACAAAAACAATTAAATAGTAAAAAAGTTGCCCTTTTTCATCCTCTAGACGATAGTATTTTTTTAAATTAATTTCCGCAACTTTGAAAATTTCGTCACAGTGACAATACTTTCTAGCTTGCGGCAGCCGTTCCACGCGCTCAGGACGTTTTAGAATCGATGCCTTCAATTCTGATAACGGATTTTTATGATTTTTTTATTTTATATTTTGATTGCTTGGGTTAAAAAAATTTAAATGCACTTTTTTGTATTTAAAATAAATTAGAGTAAATATGCCACTCATATGAAAGTGTATCTATTAAAGCGCCTACAATTTTAAAAATTGTCTTCAAGAAAAAACAAAAAAAATTGTATGAACTTTCTTTGTTTCTTAACCAAAGTCAATAAAAAAACATTGTACTACTATTTTCTTTGTTTTTGAGGATTGTAAGGTTTAATCATGGGGTCGAGACAGAGTGTGTTTTCCACTATAATTATATCATATATTGTAGCTTTTATTACTGTAGGGTTTATAAACAATAAGAACAAATACTTATTTTTATAAAAAATGGAAATATACTTTAACAGTAATAGGTATAAAAAAGTATAAAGTAAATTAGAAGATTTAAAAATAAAATAAACATAAGTACTTCAATATTATCTTTTAATGAAAATTTCAAAAGTTATAACACAATGAAAGATCAAATCTTCACATATTATTTTCTTTTATTTCTTTACAAAAATACAGATATGCAATTCCTATATTCAAGCCTCAGAGAAGTTTGCAAATCATACATTTTCATACACTCTCTCACTCTCTTTCTCGCAATACTATATATTTATATACAATGCTGTCTTGTTTTATGCCTTAAAATCGTGCAACGTTGTTGCGGAAGAACCAAATTTCTGGAGTAAAGCTTTTCGTCATATTACTGATTATAACGGTTTTAAAAAGAGAGACAGTTAAACCATTTTGTTCTTTGTCGGCGTCTTAGAAAAGTCAATTTAAACATCTAAATGGCCAATATAATCATTATTATTTATACATTTTTCGCACTCGCGCTTGTAATTATTTTTTATACTATATGATGCATAAAACAACAAGTTATAACTATTAGTAATTGCAATTTCATTGCATTCATTATCACAGTGAAAGTATGATGCTGCACTAAGAGCAATAAATTTCGTTCAAATTTTCAAGTATTTCATCTATTACAAAGAAAATACTCTTCATATATACTTTAAACAAAAATAGAGTTTCACAGAATTGTATACAATTCTTTTTAATATTCAATAATTTATAAAATTCTTATAATAAATTTGTTTTCCTATAAAATTTTATTCTGAATATTTGTTTGTCATATGTTCGCTCGAGCACTTGTCATCTGCGCTTTCACTGTAACAGCACTTATTGTACTTTTCACTATGATACATATATTTACATAGTCTTAAGGTTCCATTTCTATATCAGTTCTGTCCTACATGATTGCTAAGATCTCTGAAAACATCTTTGAAGGAACGTTTCTCTTTTTTATTTATATTTACATTATACGTCAACATGGCAATAAATATTATATGGAATAAAAAAAGATTGTGAATGAAATGAGAGTAAATGAGAAAGCATTTCTGTAACAATAACTTATGAAATCATAAGTGTTAAGCGGGAATAAAATTACATAAGTACTGCTAAAAATGCACATTCACTATTTCATGATGTTTAAGTGAAATTAGAAAGAGAAACAGGTCCAAACTCAGAGAAAACTTACAATAAAATTAGCGCAGTGTTTTAGTAGATTGTCTTTTTATGCAGTGCATACAATCTCATTTTATGAAAAATTTAAGGAAATACTGATCATGTTTGCTTATGAATTATTTTAATTCTTGTAATACCATAGAATAAATGTTCGAAAAAGATAAATTCAAAAAGCAATAAAAAGGTCATGGATACTACAATTATTTCGTTTAGAAACATCGATCTTGATAAGTAACATAAATAAGGTTGTTAAACCACTTTCATAGAATTTGGCCTTTCAGCTTTATGAGCACATACATATGAACAGTATGTTCAACTGTTTTATTACATCCTTAAAGTACGTTCAATTTTTACACATGTAATGACTCGTACAAAAAATTTTAAATTTAGCGATATTCTATATTAAATAGGAAACTTCTGGTATACTTTGTAACAAGCTATTGATAACGTATTTATGACGTATTTGTTTTAGAAATAGCTTGCAGAAATTTAAAAGTTTTGTTAAAAATTTTCTTTATTTAAAGCTATTTTACTGAACTTTGCATTTTCTTTTTCGTGAAAATAAAAAGTCACTTTTTGATCAATATTCTGAAGTCATAATGTATCAATTTCAAGTAGAAGAAACTTGTTTTCTTTTAATATATTAATAAATAAATATATTATGTATTATTTCTTGACCTTTTGATTCTAGAAAAAGTAAACTATTTTGATTAGGAAGAGAAACTGATAGAGATAACATAATTTGATTTCCTGCGGCTGTTGTAATATAAGTTAAACAAATTGTTTCTCTCAACAACATAAATTTTTCTTATTTGATACTCTCACTACTTTTCGGAACCGAATAAAAATGTCGAGGTCTAAACTTGGCCTTAATACCAAGCTTGAAAATAAGACATATAACGTTTAAATGCACCAGTGAATGCATAGATAAGTATATTAACTTCATGCATGTTCAATTTCAATTGTGTACGATATGACGATTCGGTCATATTATATAATTAAAAATATGAAATATTAACAATTATTCATTGAAAAAAAATATATTGATTCGGATTAAATGAAAATAACTCATTACATTTTTCATTCACTAGTGCACTTGTTCCCTAGAAAATAATAAAAAACTGGACATTATACACTTTCATTTGCATTTGTTCCTGACTACTTATCCGTTATTAGCCTAGTTCAAGTTACCTGTTAGACAGATGCTTGAGAGGCCCAAGACTCAAAATAGATGTGGCACCTAGTGCACCGAGATTACACGAGTTGGGATTTCGCGCACCATCTACGGAGATTATCGGCAACGCGAAATAGCCACCCGTTTGCGCGCTAAGCTGCGACAGCGGTATGAAGCTCTGGATACCTAAACTCGATAATCGATTCAGAGTATTGGGCGATTTGAGATCGACTACGGGTAAAGCAAGTTCAATATTGCCGTTCGGCTGTAGGGTTGGGTCAACTTCCTTGTGGTACGTCTTCTTGTGCGTAGCGAGAGCTACTGCTGTTGGATACTGTGCTGGACACAAAGTGCATCTGGACAACACAAAATACGTACTTTACTATTTAGAATTTAATCATATAAAATTAAAAAGTACTTTACACTTTTAGAAAAAAGTTATCTTCAATTCAATAAATATGAAAAAAAAAAATACTTGGGCTAAACTTGCGAATAAAAATACGAACTTACTTATGAGGTAATTTGTTGTTAACTCTATGTGTAGCCATGTGTTGAGTCAACATTTCTTGACTTTGGAATCGTTTGTCACATACTTGACAAGTCAGTGATTGTAGCATCCTGCACATTATTAAAACAGAATGTCATTAGATAATTTAGATGTTTTTTGTCTCAGAATAAGTCAAAACTATTTTTATAATTTTTTTTACCTTGGTGGCCTGCCTCTTCGTACGACAGGTGCTAGTGGTGTATCCTGGGTCAAATCGACTGTAGGAGGTCTAGGAGGTCTTTCAACTTCATTTGTGACCTGTTTGTTTTGTTTGTTCTGTGGTACAGCAAATTGTCCTTGTTGCTCCTGTTGTTTTCTCTGACTACTTGCAGTAGGTATAATAGATATCGCTGAATTCAAATGCAATGTTGGATTCCCTTGCTTTTGCTGTTGTTGAATCTGAACCTGTTGTTGCTGAAGCTGTTGCTGTTGCTGTTGCTGTGCCATTTGGTTGCTCTGATCAGCAGCCTTTTTATTGGCTGCCGGTGTAACAGTGATCCCACGAGCTGCAAGAACGTTTGCTACCGCTGAAGCATCAGATTTCTTGGCACCTTGTACCATTGCGTTGACTTGTGCTGGAGTAGGACCTTTATCAATTAGTAAACAGAGAAACATTTTTTCGCATTTGTGCACTTCTCCATTGATGACCACAGCCATTACGATATTAAAAAAAGGAGAATAAATAAAAGTGCACCAAAATAAAAAAAAAAAAAAATAAGAATCTATAAAAAACTTTTTAAATTAACACCATAATTTTTAAATAAATTTAATTAAAAAAAATTATATGAATAAATTCTTGATTGATAAAGATATGACACAATATACTTATTAATAATTATAGTTTTATTAAAAAACACCCATGAAGATTAAAAAAATTGTTTTGCATTATTTTAATTTATTCATAAAAATGTTTAAGAATTCTAAAGGTAGAATTGTAAAACTGTATACGTTATATACATTATATTAAAAGGTTTAAATTTTTTAACAAAATTTGATTGTAAGTTTTAAAAGTTACAAAATTAAACTATTAAAATTTGATATTTAAACATTATTTATTTAACATGAATAATATCATTTTTAACATTTTCTAAAATTTTAAATAAAAATTCATGGATGTGTACTGTATATATTCAACAAAAATAAAAAAGTAAAAGAAACTGCATCAAGTATACATACCAGGTTGTCGAACGCTTAGTGTAATTGAGTCTGTCAGATGAATGGTGGAGTCATTCCTATTTGACTGTTGCACTGAAGTACCACCTTGGACATTTTGTATGACCGGAAGGCCATCATTTCTCTTTTGTTGTGCAATAACGTGACAGTCAGCATCTTCATTGCGATCTGGTAACAGCACATCCATACGTCTCTGCTTAGGTACACCAGTTCCTTGCTGCATCTGTTGCATTTGTCCTGGTTGTGGAGGCATAGACGGCCTCTTCATGCGTGGTCGAGGTACTGGAGCTTGTACAGGCTGCTGAGGTATCCTTGAAGCTCTAGACATAAAATTAATTATTATTAGAATAACTATGTAGGATATAGATATCTCTTACTCTCTTGTTACACTTTAAGGGGAAGCAGTAGCATTCCCCTTCCTCGAACTGTTTAATCTATTTTTATGTTACAATTAATTAAAAAAAGAAAATTAATTAAGGATGGAATTCACATAAGCCTCATTTACTAAAAAGTATAAATCTTAAAAGTTATAAACAAAAGTAGATATGATCATAATTTTAAGGTTATCTTTCAATGGGTAAACACCTTTTAGTAATTCCAATTAATTGAAAAACCGACATATCAGATCGACTTCAAATAGCACAGGATGATTTATTATATCGAGCACTGCGCCGCGCAATTCCAAATATTAATTTTAATTATACTTAAATAGAAGAAAATTTTTACGAAAGAAAAAGCATGAATAGTTTTTGTTTTAAATTTTGGTATTTTTAATACTAATAAACAGCTTACCATTTTGATGCTTAGCACTTTTCTGTGACAATGTTAATTAATATTGATGTACCTATGCAGATGTATTTATCATACAAAAATTTAACATGTGTATCTCATTTGTGCATCGAATATAATAGTTGGTGAAAAAAAAATAAATATATTCAACTGAAAATATTATATACCGTATTGGTCGCTTTCCGACGTTTCTATTGACTGAGGTAGACTTTTTTTTTAACTTCATCGTTTTTCAATTCAGAGAAGCCAGGATCACTTGAATATTTCTATTCAACGGAAGAACAACGGCTAGCAACCGAGTATCTGGCGGTAGATTGAAAATTGTGACTCAGAGAAGATAGTATTTTTTATATGGCGCATTCCGCACTACGTCGATAAAATTTCAGTTTCAAGTTACCAGTTTCTTTTAAGATTGATACATTTCGTCGAGATCAGCTTCGCGTCAAAGTTTTAATAAAAAAATTTCAAATGTTATATAGAATGATGAGAAAAAATGAAGTAAATACTATATAAGTACTTGCATTTTGTGCATATCGTGTGTATTTAGTGGAGCCGTTGACGAGTATACCTATTAGGGATGATTCTTTTTAATTTTATTTTACAAAAATTTCATTTTTTAATAAAAAGCTAGAAAGGGATTTTTCAATTTCAAAAGTAACTGTTTAAAATTATATTAAAATATGTTACTCCTTAAATAAAGTGACTAAATTTCATAAAATCGACGAGTGAAGTAAAAATGTAGTACAGCTACTTATAGTTATATAGTATTATAGTATTATAGTATTATAGATATTATAAGATAGGATTCTATATTAGATATATTTGATGGTTCACGCCTGGAACGCTCAGAGATAGGGACTCGAATTTAAAAAAAATCCATTTCTCTTTGACTAACCTTATTATCACAAGATACCTACAGCATATTCTGTTTTGACAGTATTTTTCAGTATAAGTATTATAAATCTTGTAAGCTGCTTACTAGGTATTTTGTAACAAAGGAAAGCTCCGTTTCAAAAACTGATCTCAACATAAACAATGAATGCGAGTCTTAAAAAATATCGGCAATTGAACACCAGAATGTTAGGTCGAATAAGCCTGGAATATTATACCAATATAAGTAATAAAATATACTTGAGTTGTTATAACGGATCTCTAGAAACGACTACATGAAGTTGGGATCTATATAACTATGTACTGAAGAAATGGCACCGGTAAAGCCAAAACGTACAAAGTACACTGTTTTTGATTTGCCACAGTTAGCGCTTTATGCCTATGAGTCGGCACGCCGCCAAAGATATACTTATAGACCTTATATATCTTAATAGAAACCGACTCCCATGCAAAAATGACGCTATCCCAGCGCAGTTAGTACCCCATAAGGCAGGTGGCTCACTAAGCTAACTCCCATATATTAGCGAGCACGCTTTCCTGAAGGACTGGGGTTCGCGCCTGACGACGGGCAATATTTTTTTTTACTATTTTTCAGTTTTTATATTTCAATCTTTTTTCTATAATTTTGTTGTAAGTACTCATTAATTATTTTAAATAAAAAGATTGCGAAAAAAATTTTGATTAAAAAAAATTGACTGGTGTTGGGCGCGAACCCCGGCTCGTAAGGAAAGCGCGCTCGCTAATACGGGAGTTAGCTTGGTGTGCCACCTGCCTTATAGGGTACAAACTGCGCTGGGGTAGCGTCATTTTTGCATGGGAGTCTGTGCAGGTCTACTATATATATTTTCGTTGACGGTTAACTCCGACGGCACCGCGCGATTGGTTGAGAATACTGTAAACTGTATTCATTATAAATACTCTTTTGTGTTATGTTTGAAGTTAGTATTCCAAGGGCGAAAACTACTCTGCAGCAACCGAATTACCGACACTAAAGCCTATTCAGAAATTTAGACAGAATGTTATGAAGAGCAGGAATGTGCTTGTTTCTGCGATTTTGCATTTAAAATTTCAATTTTGATCGGATGAAGGGCATTTTCAGGTTAGAAGTGAGTATACATGTACACATGACATTGTTATGAATCAGATTATTACGCATGTTGATATTTTAATTCAATTCACATAAGTACCTATCTAATAAATTACGAATTTTCTAAGACTGAAGAATATTTTTCGATACTAAATTAAGAATAATATCATAAGAACGATATTATAATAATTTATTGAATAAAAAAAGCGACAAATCTTTGATTTAGATATTACTTAAATGTAAAATTTTATTTGTATTGTAAACGTAAAAATGTAATAAAATTTTTAGCCCTTAACTCCTTAAATACCAATTTGAAACAATTGAGAGTGAATGAAACACCAGTTTTAATTTTATCCATATAATTAGGTAACTATGCTTTCGAAATAAATTCATGTCAAGCCTTCTATTTGATTGTAGTAAATAAAAAAAAATTTATTTTTCAATAAATTTGGCGATAATTGATAAAATGTAATCTTTAAATAACATAAAAGCAAGGTTTAGTAATGCAATTTAATTTTTTTTTAGAAAAATTTGGCTTACAAAAAACATATTACTGCATTTAATTGTAATTTATAAAACTTTCGCTTCATTTTATTAAATTAATTAATTCTACTATATGAATCATATGAAAAATAGAAGCCATAGATTTATGCTATTCTTATTTCGACTTATATTTTTTGCAAGTTTATGATAAAATTAAATTTTTATATTTATTACTTGGGTAAAATTGTATTTTTATATTTATTATTTTGTGTCTACTTTTAATTAAGTTTTAATATGTTCTACATAAAGTTCATAAAGTTTATCAAACTTATAATCCTCTTTAACTGATATAATTTATGAGTCATTTCATTGTACTGGCAATGTTAATAATTACCTCTCAAAGTACTTGTAAATTACATGGCAAAAAGCTACTTCATATGCTGCACAACTTCCATAAATTTTGTTCTACTGAATCTGTGCATCTATGTGTTATGCATTTTCATGTCCATACAAATGATACTTATCTGAAGATCTGTTACTTTTAAAATGTATGTTATGAATTACTTAGATTTAAGAAATTCCATTTTTTTACATTTATTTAAAATTAATTGATTGAATTATTACTTGTATAGATTAACATTTAGTTTGTATTAAAAAATGATAATTATTTAGACAAATTTTATTATATCTTTAATACACTTGTATGTGTATTTTAAAATGTAGCTAATCATTCAAAGAAAGTTATAAAATGTTAAAATTACCTTTGACCTGGCATTACTGCTGGATACCTCCCCCTTGGCACCTGCTGAGGTATCTGTGGTTGCATTTGTGATTGCATGCCAAGCTGGGGATAGGGGTTTCCGCCATACTGCTGATACAGATGAGCTATGTGTGGTGGATAATGTATTGGAGCCTGTACCCTATACATTGGTGGTCTTCCTGGCGATGCATAATAGTTAGCTCCTGGAATCATAGTATTAGCACCTGGAGGGATACCTCCAGACATTTGCTGCTGAGGTAAAGGCATTCGCTGTACTTGTTGTGCCAACTGTTGAACTGGTGCTGGTAATTGATCCAGATTCACTGGTGGATATGCTGGAGGTGGACCACTGTACGTGGGAGAATTAGTGTGTGGCGAGGTCATAGGTGAATTTCGCGGAGGATGCGACGATTGTAGACTGGGTGATTGGGGATTGTGAGAATGAGGTGACTGTGTGTTCATGTGGGGCGACGTTCGGTTCAAATGCGGAGAATGCGAGGGATGAGAATGGGGTGAGTTTTGAGACATATGATGGGGAGACAGGCTACTGAGACTTGGAGAAACTACAGGTGCTGCATGGACCTGAGCCTTGTGTAGCGACACTTCCATTGGTGTTGTAAAGACCATGGAACTGCAGTCTGGTATGTTACATTGGTAATGACCAGCCTTAGATCTATGTGCATCCAGATGTGCCATGTCCTTAAACTTTTCATTACACACCCGGCAGGTATTAACAGTTTCTGCAAGCCTTTCCAGAGAAACATATTCCGTTTCAAAGTGCGCATTGCTAGATAAGTTCGATTCATTTTGATTTCTCTGTTGCTCAATAAGGAAATTTTGTAAAAGAGAACCAGCACTTTCGGCATTGTCTGGATTTTCTTTTTCCGCCCTTTCGTGACTATCTTCCCTACTTTTACTACTATTTGAATCTTCTGTGATTTTGTTCCAACTAAAGCTGGAGCCAGAGCCTCCTCCTAACGGTACAATTTCTGTTTCTGCTCCTGGTAATGATGCATGAGCTTGCTGTTCAGGCATCAATGCCGATTTTGGAACTATACTGATTTCACTATTTCCCCTCAGTTCTTCTATTGTGCTTGTTGCGCGATTCACTTCTTCCTTATCCTTATCCTTATCCTTATTCTCTTCCTCTTCCTCTTCCTCTTCCTCTTCCTCTTCTTCTTCCTCCTCTGCTGGAGTATCACTGGTACTTAGCAATTCGGCGGATCTGGAACTAATGTACCTAATGGTGTAAACGATCAAGTTTAAATGAAGCAAATGAAAGCAAATAGCGAAATGAAAAATAATGAAGGCATAGGGAACAGAAAAAAATTAATGTATATAATTTTAAATAACTGATAAACTTTAAAGTAAATTAAAAAAGAAAAAAACAATATTAAAATATTTCTGAAACATTAATTAAAACAGAAATAATAATGACTCAAGCCTTGTAGAGAATCTTGATATGCATCAATTTAAACCGAAAAGTTAATTATTTTGCTATATTCTTCGATTCAAATTAGCTCCATTGAGTCTATGATGTAAAAAGCAATGAATGGGTTATAAGCTTTTCTATAGGCAATTAATTATGAACATATAATGAGTTATGTGTACAATAGCGATAAAGTATAATATGTTGTGTAAATAAATATTATGTGTACACATTTTTGAGAGTATGTCTGTTCCCTACATGAAACTGAAAATAAAATTGTAAGGAATTTACCTTGAGTGTTCACCAAGTTTTTTAAGATTTTCTATAGTTTCCCTACATGTTGCTTCTAATGCATCAGATTCTTCAGGATCATCATTTTCAACAGCTTGATCCGAATTACTGACGTTGTCTGCTTGTAAGTCGTCTTCATTTTGATCTTCTTTTTCCAAGTTATTGACTGAGTCACTTCCAACTCCAGAATCCCCTTCATGATTGTCCATTAAAGGTCTCTCCGAGTTTTCCAAAGGGTTAAGATCAGGTTCAGATTCAAAATTATCATCGTCATAGTTATTCTGTAACAAATAGTAAAATAGTTATTTCATATTTAATTTGTTAAATAATAATAAAATCACAGTAACTTCAGCATCATAATTAATGTTCACATAAGAGATTTTAGTAAACTACATTTTATTATTGAGATGCAAGAATCAAATTGAATATTTACTTCTTGATTTATCATCACGTTCTCAAAGGACTGTTCAGGCGTTTTTTCCTCCTCCGAGTCACTCTTGCTGTCATTCTCCTGTGCTTCAGCCAGCTCGTCCTTCTCTTTTAAACTTTCTTTATCCAAATCGAAGCTGTTGCTGACAACTGTGAAGCCGTCAGAAATCGGGGACTTCTTCAGTTTAAGTTTTAAAGAGTCACCCACTGGACTCTGTCTCTTCAGTGTAATCTTCAGGTTGCCTTTTTGCTCTGTATCTAGCCAGTACTGATCACTCTTCTCCTTCCTAGTTGTCTTCAAGTTAGCAATTCTTTTTAATACTACTCGAGGCTTTCCTAGGTGAATAAGTACATGTGTTTGAAGGTCCTTTTTGGTTTGAAATTTTTGTTCACAAATTTCACAAAGTTTTGGTTCTTCTAGTATATCAGGAAAATGGTCATCTAAAATGCAATAAAAATCATAGTTACATAACTTTCACAAGAAACAGGTCTTTGGTATAGATAGTTATCTAAAAATAAATTTTTATTATAAATAAATAAATAAAAATTATTGTGCAGAAACTGAATAAATAATTCGAATTAAAGTGGATCTTATGAAGCCATAAGAAATGTTATTTCATTTATTAACCATATGTCGAAAAATTTTAATATCATTTTGATTGATTTATCTATTTAAGCATTCAATTGTAATCGAAAAATAAAATTAAAAAAAAATTTCTTTAAAAAAACCTTGCTCCAAAACTTTGTTTTGATCACGGAAAACAATCGATCACCTATAGGTAGGTCGACCTAGCCAGTCATTACAATAAAAACAATTCGCCAAGAACAGCGGACAACAATTGCTGCCTACCTAAATTAAAAAAAAATATCAACAACCAAGTAAGTAGCGAAACAAAGTCAAAGGAGATGAATCATCCAAAGCGCTCGCGAGAGAAAGTCCAATCGAAATCTGATCATCCTCTACAGGCACAATAAACATTTATGTATACGTATATATTCACATTATAGACATCATAATCACGGGGGCCGCGAGAGTGTTCGAAGCGCGGCGCCAACTACATATACATTTTCCTGGCAAGTCTTCCTTCGCGAACTTCTTTTTGAGGTTATTCATCATATCGCGAAAGAGAGAGAGCGAAAACCAGTAGTCGATGTAATCCCCCTCCGCCCCGCTGGCCTCACTCGCGCGGGGCGCGCATGCACAAGGTAAAAGAGAGATGAACGGCAAGAGCGCGAAGTGTGGTGCATGCTAGTTGCAGCAGCAGCAGTAGCAGCACGCGTCTCTATTTACATACATACAAACAAAGCCGTGCGGCTCTCTGAGCAAATCGAGTCAATTCCGTAGTCGCTGGGTAGGACGAGGTATTGGCGCGGCGAAGCGAGGACACCTTTTCTACTGTCGATACCTCACATCTCTCCATCATATATCATTGCTATAGGTTTTGTGCCGTAAATGCCGAGTGTAGTATCACCACGTAATGTACAATTACACACACTCGCGCACCGTACCCGCGAGAGACTACGGGTAAATGCACTATACAAAAGCTCTGTGATGAAGGTGCTGAACGCGACTGCCGAGCTCACTGATGGCGCGGCGCGTCTCTCTCTCTATCCCGAAAACCGGCCAGTTAGTCCTATATACCTATATATGTGTATGTGTGCAAAAATTATTGCTTCTCGCTGTGGCGCGGAGCAGCACAGGGGAGCGCGTCAGTGTATGCGATTCGCGAGCATATACACATATAGGAGAACTGGCGAGTGGCGCGCCAGGCGACTCAGGCGGCTGCTGCTGTGCTGCTGCCCGGCTGGTGTGTATCCTACACCCATGCGAGGGCTCTGCCCAACTGTCGGCCAATCGATACGCTGGTGCCAGCTAAAGGTGGACTGCTATTGGTTGGCGAACTCGCGGTATATAGCCGGCGCGAACTCACGGAATATAGGTGCATCTGCGTCCTGCGCTAGTAGGAATATACTTATACGCGATTCGCGAGCGTTTTATTGTCGGATCGAGGTTCGCGCGATTCCGTGCTGAGGGCAGTAAACTTCACTGAATTCATGTTTGGTTTTGGTTGCGGCGGTGATTTGTTTTTTTTTTGTCCGGTACTTGTTAGACAAGTTAATGTACATACACCATGAATTCGCGATACCGGATTACTTGCGAGCTGCGAGTTTTGTTACTGAAGTTTATATATATTGGTATAGGTGGATTCAATTCATATGTCACGACTTTGTGATATGAAAAATGCTTATATTGGAAGCATTGCAGATAAACACATGCATTTTCATGGTAATTTATAAATAAAAACTTACCTTTAAAAAGGTGAAATCTTGGCAAGTATCAGTGTATTTACCCACTTGCTTCAGTTTATTTCTATAAAATGCTTTTAGACCATTCATAGCTTGTTAATTTTTTGGATAATAAATTTAATAATTTAGTGTAACAATTCACCAATTGTCTTAATTATAACATTTTGTACTTATAATTTTATTTTTTTTTATAATAAAATTCATACCTCTTTTATTTGGTAATATTCTATGAGATCATATTTATTAAATTGATTCTCTTTCTAATAATCATAGAATATTATTACATGGTAGTCTTTTATTTAGTATAGCAACATTAACCTTGAGTTTTCAATTAAATAAAATCGCTTCTTTATTTATTCATATAAATTTTCCAATTTATAATGGCCAATTTAAACTAAAGAAACTTGTGAAATCAATACAGAAATTGTCAAGTACTCTTTTACTTCATTGTTTACATATTCAAATAAATTTCCGAATTTACAATGGCCAATTTAATCTAATGAAATTTTTGAGATCTATTCAGAAATTGTCAAGTACTCTTTTTCTTAATTTTGCATATTCAAATAAAGTTTCCAATTTATAATGGCCAATTTAAACTAAAGAAAGTTGTGAAATCAATCTAGAAATTGTCAAGTACTCTTATTCTTAATTTTACATAGTTATTAATAATTGTTAATAAGTACAAAAATAATCAAATGAACTTCAACTTTGCAACGGTGCCTTATTAAGAATAGAGATGCCAATTGTTAACACCTTTGGTAGCTTTGATAGCTTATCTGGCATCTCTATTCTTAAAAATTGTATTGATT
>UELU01137636.1:20232-89876 GCA_900490025.1 Megastigmus dorsalis | reverse complement strand
ATGTGTATGTGTGTGTGCGTGTGCCTTTGTGGCTTCGTAGTGCATAGTATATACATAAATATAAAATTAAATATATATAAATAATTGAAAGAAGCTCGTGTAGATATATAAATAAAGTACATTGATATCAGCACAACCTCGCGCGCGTCTGTCCGTCTGTGTGTGCGCGTGTGCGTGAGAGAGAGAATGCGTTGACTTTTCGCAAGACATCGGCCACTGACAAATATCTAATACGATAACTAAGAGAGGCATTGCGCGGTGGTTGCGGGCTTTTGTGGTGCAGGTCTGGCAGCGTGCAGTGCAGCTGCGGTGGTTGCCCAAGCTCAGGCGGTCGCCGTGCAGCAGGCGCAGCAACAAGGCTCAGGACTGGCCGCTGGCTTAGCGGCCCTGGGCTATGGCGGCTCTCCTCTCGGAGCTCTCGGCTCGCCAGCCCAACTTCAGAGCACAGGTATAAATCCCACGATCCCCTGCCGCGACCCTTCCGCTACTTCTACTACTACTGCTACTACTACTACTACTACTACTACTACTATTACTACTACTACTACTACTACTACTACTACTACTACTTCTGCCACACAACCCGAATTGCCAGTACTCTCAAGATTTTTTGCAGTCATTGTTGCGCTATTTAGGCCAGGCTTTATTTAGAGCTTTGCGGATGCGTGCAGCGTCAATTTTAGTCGTTGGTAACTCTCGATCGAGATGGATGGGCAGCACTACATTACGATCATTCTAGAACGAGTTGCTGTGCTCTCTCTCTCTCTCTCTCTCTCTCTCTTTCTCCTCTGTGACAATCGATTCGTGGAATTTCAAGTTTGATCGTTTTATTCGATTGTATGATATTAGAAAGAGACGCAAGTGCTTGCATTGAATGAGTGTAGGATGGGTTTGAACAGTTAGAAAAAAAAGGAAACAAATGTTTCAAGCATTGTGCGCAGAGCTCGTGACTCGCGCTACTTGTTAAATAAATTCAATATCCGTGACTAATGATGGAAGATATCGCTTAAGTATAAAAATGTAAAGAGTACAAGCACGCTCATGCATATTTAATATTTATATATGCAATTATGGCCGTTTTTTATTTCAACTTGAAAATATTGAAAAAAATTTACAAGCTTTTATTAACTGTATAAATAAGCTGTCTCGAACGATCGTCAAAGAACAAACACTTGAAATTTTCAGAAAATACTTCTTTATTTCAACGTATTTTTAGTTTTTACCGACTAGCGAGCTTTTATTAACTTCAAAAGATCAGTTGAAATAGGTATTTATTAGTCAAGACTATGAGAGATATTTTTAAGAGTTTTATTAATCATACAGTCTGCCCGGAATTTAGTCTAATAATGATTATAAGGCATGAACATCCTCGTAGATCTTATTGAAATGTGAAACAGTGATCATAATTTAATTGAATTAAGGCGTCAATTAATATCTTTTGTATTGTATTCCTAACAAAATTACTAATAAAACATTAAATAGGATATCAAAGTTTTACATACTAAATATTACTAAATCGAACTAAAATTTAACTGCAAAAAATGTAGAAAGTACTGTTTCTCTGTCTTGTGTACCTTGTTTTCCTCTATCTAGCACCTAACTCCAATTTCTTAACACCGCAACGATTAAAACGGAATCACCATACTGGGCTTTCACCTGTACATATGCAATGTTTGTTTATTCGATTTATGTCATTCTTTATTCATTGTCATTACTCAGTCTCTAATAATGAATGTGTATATGCTAAAAAGAAACAACGATACCGTTACCTTCAGTGCAAAGCCGAGAATTTTCATATCTATATTCGTTTTCTCGTTCACATCATATATACTATTTTACTATTTTTTAATTACCGTTATATGTATATCGCAAAAACCCCCTGTGCCCATAACCCAGAAAATTATTCTAACGTCGTACAATAGGTTTGGGTCTTGGAGCATCATCTACTGGTAGGAGGGATTCCTTCGATAGAAACACTTCTGCATTTAGTCCCAGCTTAGAATACAACCGAGGAAAATGGCCGCAGAGCTATGGCGCTCTTGGTGAGGGCACGTTCCTTTTTTTCTTTATTCTATTTCTGCCAACGCATTTGGCAATGCTCAACAAATGGATTTAATAATTATGTACCTTTCTAGGAATTACTGTCGCATATAGCTCTAAAATATTCAATTGTTCGATAGTATCATTATTTTATATATATATATATATATATATATATATGTGTGTACAAAAGTTTTATACTTCTATACGAAAACGAGATCTTAATGAGATATTTTTCTTGTAAGATAAAGTGTAATATTTTCACGAATAATATATTTTTTAAGTTTCAGTAATTGCCTATTATAGGTCACAATAGAACAAAACATTTCATAATAATTGTTTCTAAATAGAATTTTTTCTTTATTATTTCAAAATATTCATGCATCACTCTTGTAAATATAAATATAACTAATAATTTATTTTTAATAGAGCGCAATTTCATATTCTTAACATTTGTACATATATATATGTATGTATTAAAACTGTATAAAGTAAAAAATCTACAATCGTATTATTTGTTACTTTCTATTGTACATATATTGTTTTTATACTTTGTACTCTATGAAATTCGATTCGTTTTTAAATAATACACTGGGACAAAGCGTAATTAATTTTTATTAATAAACAGATCTCTAAAGTACTTTTTTATATAGACAGTTTCATAATTTACTTTCCAATGTTACAAAAAAAAAATCTTAATAAAAGTACCCAGTGTATAATTTTACGCAGTCAATTCACAGAAGGTCCAAAAAACCGAATCGAATTAATCAATAAATTTTTTTTCAATGTAGAAGTTGAGGTTACTAATATAAAAATCAAATCACATCGACTGCCAATTCTGGAATGAGGAAGAAATGATGACTTTAACCATAGTTTATAAATCCATTTATCTGGCATTTTTCAAATGTAAAACAATGTCGAGCCGTCAGTACAATAGAGCGAAAGAGACACAATCGAACGAAAATGTTTTTCTCTTCGCTCAATATAATTAATCATTATTCTTTTTATCAAGAGCAAAACAGTCTCACTCCAGTTGCGCTCGTCATTGTGTCAGCGAACTACGTCGATCCTATATCGATAAAACTTATCATTAGCCTAAAATCAGAGAAAAAAAAACTTGATTTGTTCGCTCAATCACAATGCTCGATCGCAGCTGGTTACGCTTCCGCTCTACTGTCGGTCGGACAATAAACACAAGCTCGATCGCGCGCTCGGTTAAAGTTCACCAAAAAAACAGTCAATTTCCTTGCCGAAGACTGTACTTTTCTAACGCTGCATATCGCGCGACAAAAAGGCATCCTCCTCGAACAATAACGCGATTGTCCGTTTTGCTGAAAAGAATTTTCCTTTGTTTATGTCGCGGCGCAATGCGATTGAACTGTTTGACGAGCGCGCGCGCGAAAGCGATAACGGCCGAACAGAGAGTGGACAAAACGAATAATGGAGCAGAATTCCCAATGAATGCAGGCACAGTGACCGCGTCACCGAGTCCCCTGGGTCTGTCACTGACGCCGCCACCGTCAATTGGCGGCTCGCTCGGTGGACTCGTTGGCGGGGCGAATCGCGTGTCTGCTGCGCCGGGAGCCGAGGCCAAGTTCCGCACGAGCGCCGTGCCCGCCCTCACCACCAACGGCGTCTTCGGATCCAGCAGCTCGCTCTTCCCGAACCTCGTGGGCAAGCCCGGAAGGGGCGGCGCCGCAGGAGTCGGCGGCGACAAGGGCACCAGTGGCAGATCTCGCCTGCTCGAGGACTTTAGAAATAACAGGTGAGCTGACACTAGAGCTCACGCTGTACATGCTCTACTGCGAGGAACATAAACTTTGGGACCGAAACGTTCCTTCATTTCGATTTGGCAAAATGAATTAATTTAAAGCGTTTTTGTCGATAAAGCATCAAAATTTATTAGTCTAAATATAACTATATATATAGGTTTTGTATATGTGCATCAAGTGCTAATAGAAATCCATTTCATGCAGATTCCCGAGCCTTCAGCTGCGTGACTTGGCTAACCACATCGTGGAATTCAGCCAGGATCAACATGGATCTCGATTCATTCAACAAAAACTGGAACGGGCCTCGGCCAACGAAAAACAACTTGTATTCCAAGAGATTCTTGCATCTGCTTACTCCCTCATGACTGACGTCTTCGGAAATTATGTCATCCAGAAGTTCTTCGAGTTCGGCACACCTGAACAAAAGTCTACACTTGCCCAAAAGGTTTGTATACGCACCAAAAACAGCATTCTTACCCTCAATTTACTATGAAGTACCTATAATGATGAAAACTGCGTGTCAGATGACGAATGAAATGATTTAGAATTATTGCGAGTTTCTGAATAACTCTAATTTGAACTAACAGCAGCTGCAATGTTATACAATTTACTCGAGCCCTAACAAAATTGTAAATCTAGGTACGCGGACACGTTTTACCACTGGCCCTGCAAATGTACGGTTGCCGAGTGATTCAAAAAGCTTTGGAGTCAATCGGACCGGAACAGCAGCAGGAGATCGTGCGCGAGCTAGACGGCCACGTGCTCAAGTGCGTAAAGGATCAGAATGGAAATCACGTAGTGCAGAAATGCATCGAATGCGTGGAACCACGTGCTTTGCAATTCGTCATCGGCGCCTTTGCCGGCCAGGTGCATTCTTTGAGCACCCATCCATACGGCTGTAGGGTTATTCAGCGTATTTTGGAACACTGCACGCCCGAACAAACACAGGGAATTCTGCAGGAGCTACACGCCGCCACCGATCAGCTAATACAAGATCAATACGGCAACTATGTTATTCAACATGTGCTCGGTACGTGCTTTATAAAAGCTCCGCCTATTATAAAAGCTATTCTATTCTACCTTGTTCTATAGGACGTTCTAATTATAACAAATAGAACGGTGCGAGCGTTTATCGATTCTTCGTTATTATGTTTGAAATCTCTTTTTGCTTTATAGAACACGGCAAACCTGAAGACAAGGCTCAGCTCATCAACAGCGTTCGAGGAAAAGTCTTAGCTCTATCTCAACACAAATTTGCTAGCAATGTTGTTGAAAAGTGCGTGACTCATGCTACCAGACAAGAACGATCGGTACTCATAGAGGAAGTTTGCGGGTTTAATGATAGGTAAACTTTTAAACATACAAAAATTATCTTCCGTTTAAGTTTGTTTTTCTTGCTTGTCTTTATCGATTTATTTTACGTATTTTCGTCACAATACACAAGTTAGCTACTTTAGTTTCTTATTAATATAGATGCAATCAAAACAATCGTAAGCAAGTAAACGCAATGTAGCTTAAAAAACATTCTAGTTTATTTTAGGAATTTAATTTATTTAGTACATAAAAGAACAACTTCTCTCTGTCGTAGACAAGGAAAATGCATAGTCAAAGTAATGTAACTTTTTATAATATATATTTTCTTTCTGCAAATAGTGCTTTGAATGTAATGATGAAGGACCAGTATGCCAACTACGTCGTGCAGAAGATGATTGATGTGGCAGAACCAGCGCAACGCAAGGTATTGATGCACAAGATTCGACCACATCTCGCTGGTCTTCGTAAATATACATATGGCAAGCATATTATCGTCAAGCTTGAGAAATTCTTCATGAAGACCGCCAATGCAATGGGAGTAGGCGCAGCTCCCGCTGGTGGATCTACAGGCGCAAGTGATCTTGGTCCAATCGGACCGCCTGCATCCACTGCTGGATCCGTCACAACTGCATCTCAGCAATCAACACAGGTTTTATAAAAGAAAAGCAAAAAAGACCACAGATTCGATCGCTCCAACCGCGAGTCAAGATCTATGATTAGGATGACTATCCGACACAATTAACTGGCAGCTGACGCCTTGGTTGTGAAGTCTTTACAAGCAAAAATTTAAACAGCAAACAAATGTATCAGGTTTATATTGACAGTCCTAAGCGAGGCTTGGTAAAGCTTTTTTCATTCATTTTTTACTAGGGAATAAAACATTTTAGCTTATATTTCACAGGCGTCAGCGTAAGATTTGAGACCATAGTAATCAGTTTATAGAGTCGTGGTTCAGGATTGATGTAGGCACAACTCAATGTGCGTAAAACCTTGATATTATTGAAAAAAACAAGTAGTTCGTGATGTTTTCAGATATGTAGGATTTTGAATAAGGCGACACGTACGTGATAAAAATATTCGTTGTTTATCGTATAAGACGTTAAAATCCACGGTACATTTGTATCTTTGCAAGATTTTAAGTTTAAGCTATACTGATATCGACGACTTATCAATGCGGTGCCCGTAATTCAAAACTGATAACACAGATTTTTGTCTCGGCAAAATAACAGAGATGAATTTTTGAAGTTCCTCCATAAAGATCGCGGGGATAATGTAATAGAATCGAAAGAGAAAATCGACGGCAAATACTAAAAACCATTGCCTGGATAAAAAAGGTATCTAACAGCTAGAATAGATCATAGTGCTGCATGCATTTATCGTTGTATGATGATCGACATATGATTTACGTTTCGTATGTGAAATGTCCTGCTTCTGTATAAGAATAGCAGAATTTTTACGTACAGTTTCCGCAAATAGAGCAAATTTGATACAGATTGAAGGTACCGAATACTATTAACAATTATTGTACAATTGATTATTATAATTGATTTGATTATTATCGTGAATTTTAAAGTACAGTTACGAGTTTGTTTTTTATCTTTTATTCTTATTCTCGGTTTCCCATTTTTTTAAATGAATAAGATCTATAATATCTGAGTTTTCATTGTCAATGATAAAACGTTAATGGTATTTGGTCGCTTGAAAGTTCGAGTATAGTGTTTGACATGGGAGCAAAGTCGAGAACAGCCCCAATCCGACTGCGAATTTACCCTAAGACATATTGCGTTGAAACAGTTTGTATGAATCGATTTTCATTTGTTTTCAAGTAAGGAAATAATACTACGTGAGTGATGTACACAAATCTGGAAGTGAAGGCATTTTTTGTTTGTTGACAAGACTTGTACGTGCCTCCCAATATCTGCATCAAATGCAAATTGAGGTATTGTAAAGACGTGGTACGCTTTGACTGTGCTTACCAGACAGGTCGACCTGAAAATAATAAACGGGAATCCCTCAGTGAAAATGATGAGAAAAACCAACATGTAGGCGGGACAACAATATTCATTAAAAGTTCTCCTTGATTTTGTACGCGCTCGAGTGAGAACCGCAAGAAAGCATTTTTTTTTACATGCGCAACGTCCCTGCCATTTTTTCAGTTAATTTTATCCTATTTAAAAAAAAGCCCTCGAATTTTGTAAATTGTGATATAAATAATAAAATGTGTATAGAAACGACGTGAACCCCTCACACCAATCGCGAGGAGCCGCAAATTCAACGGTTATTTTATTTTCCACGAAAAATTATAAGAAAATTCCCTACCTTCTTTTTTAACGGACTCTGTGAATATTGTGTATTATAATAATTACTAATTACTTAAATTTATAAAATATGAGTTACGTTTCGATACAGCTGCCCGAACCTAATTATTAAAGGTATCCGTATGATTTGTCCATTCGGTACTCATCTCACTTGAGAATTGTAAAATATGAACTTTCAGAAAACATGAAAATAATAGAGACCCGGTAACCGATTTTTACAAACTTCCTGAATAATCACACAGCCACCGTTCGTGGCACGTTCGAACGTGTTTGAACTCAATTGTATATTGTACAAATGGTAAAAAGTTTTTTTTTTAAATCAGCAAATCAAGCCCGCACAATGCGCGTGTAAATTAGCCCCCGTGCATAAAACGCCCCTCTCGTCCCACCATATTCACTCGCAAATTGCAAGGCCGTTTTCGTTGTATTATAATAGACGACTACTGACAGATAAGAATAAGATACGCAGCCTCCTTGAAATCTTCCGACCGTTCAATGATTCATTCATGTTTGTCTATGTTTTTAATCACTATCCGATTTATTGAGTTTTAATTTTAATATCTTAAATTATATCAGACGTGATTAAATGATATCTGTGCAATTTTTAAGGAAAAGGGGAAGAAAGGCCGTCGGAAGAAACCGAGAGTAACAGCGAGTTGCACCCCCTTGTACAATGTATAATATTTTGTTAATGTAGGTGTTATATAAACAAAAGTTAATACGGTGTCAAGCAACTCGAGCAAAAAAATGTCCGTTGTGATTCTGTACAAAATAAACGAAAAAAAAGAGGAAAGAAAAGAACGAAGAAGAGGAATGTAGCAGCTTTCTTTGTAAGATATTGTAAATAACGATTTATTAAACAAATTGACAAATTCCTAGGTACCTTTTCTCTCTCTTACTCTTTCTTCGCACGAGAATTACTTATTTGTAAGGCGATAAATAAATAGCGCGATAAAATGAACGGACGCGAAAGCAGTAAGTTATGCGACAAGTACGTACTTATGCGTATAATCTTCCGACGGCAGATTTATCATTTTTCTTTAGTCTTAGTTTCTTTTAAAGAAAAATCTATCTAAGTTTATGGAACATTTTAATGGAGGCTGCACTTTTCAAAATTTACGATAAAGGGCTTAATGTGCCTAAAAGGGGAAAGGAAAAAACCTAATTAACATTGCACCGACTGCCGAACAGACAGACATTCCAACTCTAAAGAGAATACATGAAATAAAAAAATGAATTAAATGATCATTTTCAGTTGTCAGGGTATTTAATAGAGGAAGGCAATTTATTTCTATAAATAACGGCTTTGTGAACATATTACGAATAATGTCTAAGGAATGACGATAATAGTTCCTTCATCTGTGTAAATCGCGCGTCATTTGTAAATTAAAGAGCAGAGAAACCACGCATCATTTGTAATAGAAATCATCTCATACTCGTCGAAGGATTTGCGACAAAGCGAAGCTAAGCGAGATTAAACAAACAAAGCGAAAGGAGCGTTAATTAAATCAGAGAAGAAAAGCTGTACGAAAATTAATCGAATGCAAAATCTCTCTCATGTCTTATCTATTAGAATTTATAAATTTATTACTATCATTATCATTATTATTATTGCATTACTATTATTACTATTATTATTATCGCTATATATTATAATTACTTATATATATTGTTTGATTAATGCCTCCCTCTTTATTATTCATTATTGCTAATACTAATCGCTAAGCATATATTATACATATATATAATATATATACACGTAAGCAAGCCAGTATATAAAAGGGAAAAACGTTATAAATATGGTATGGGACTCTTTTTGATGAAAGGAAATATTACAATCAGAAATTCTTTTCTCTTTTTAAATGATCTAAATATTCCATTTTTAGTAAGTCAACGCTATGTCTACGTCAGATATTTAAAAGAGAAGTTTACGATGAAGGAAAATTCTTGTCCATTTTTAATTATACATAGTGTACATTTTTTATATAGCACGTGAGATTAAATTATTAAAGGCGTAATGCGCTGTGAGAACGACGTAGCACGTAGTTGTGTATAAAAAAAAATAAAGGAAAGAAAAGTTTGAAGAACACTTTTATAACTATGGTCTTTCGATATTTCCGAGCGAAGATCTTTCATTCAGTTTTCCATTGTTTTACTGGCCTGGTTGCGCGTTGGGGAATTTCGATAATTCGAAAAGCTGCGAGTTTTAATGTGCCGCGAAAATTTTCATCGTGATAATTCGTTTCGTCACTTCGTACTTTTCTCCCCTCTTATTTGTGTTTACAAAAAAACATATTAACGTTCATTATTATCGTTCTATGTTTCTAAATACTTTTATTTTATTATTCCATGAATGAGCAATGGACTAGCTCATTGTTTATTCTGATTAATTAATTATTTTTATCGTTAACTGTTCATTTTAATTTCAAGAATCATATTTTAAGAGTAAAAGTTCGCTGTGGCGACACGAAATAAAGGATAAGCATTTAACATCTCTGATAATTATTTGTTGATTTGTACAAAACGAGTCATCGTTGTGGCGTTGAAACAAAAATGAAAATTCATCGGGACACTGCTTCTTTGGATAAATGGAACGAAATTCATAACGTCGTAGGAGTTTAAAAACTTCTTTCTTTTTCTACTACCTATAATAATTTTTGCAGTACTCTAGAACATTACGAATTTCACCGTCCAACACAGATCTGGTGAATTCGATGCACTCCCGAAATTCCGTTTTCGTACCGAAAGAATAGCGGTAGCGTTTTTAATCTCTATAAATCCTGCATTAGGCGCATCGATCTTGCGAGTCTTAAGGAGGTTAAAGTGAGAAAAAGGCTCTTACAACATAATGAAAGAAATGAATAAGTAACCCTATAAATATTGATTATATATATATAAATATATATAAATATATATATACCTGTATATGTATACCTAAATCTTACACCTAATCGGTATAACGATATGTATGTAATAAGTAATATTTAAATATTGTAACAATTGTATATGATTTTATTACTACACGCTGATTGTATTATATATTTGAAAGATCTGCGACCTCCCACTTGTAGAACGTAATAAGTAATTAATGAAAATACAGCATACACTCACACGTACACCTCAACATTACACATTTACACAACACAGGAACACACTACAGTAACAAGATTTTCACGTGCACACGTAAAATAAAAAAATGAACACGGCATACATAGACCCACCGAATTTCAACTGCCATGGCGCTGGTGCAAATAAAATGGAAACAAACTTCTAATACATTAAAATAACTAAGAGCGATTATCGCATCGCTCTGATAAGTGGGCACGAAAGAGGATATAAAGAACAAAAAAGTTGATGGAAAACAGATGAAATTTTTGTGTAATCTAATGGAAAACATATATGTAAATCAGAGAGAAGTCGACTAACATCCATTTGGGAATGGTGCGCCCTGATATTAAAGACTGATGTACAGTAGCGCGCTATTCTCCCCTTTTAAGTCACATCTCCTCGAGCACACATTATCCCTGTGTGCATAACACATAGACTTACACGACACTCACATGGAAATAAATTACACCGACTCACTCATAAACACAACACAGAAACTCTTTTTATCTTAATACCGATTTCAGGGGCCGATCGAATGCATGTGCATCAACAACGCGAAAGGCGCTATCTTAATTCTGACGAAATTACAGTTTCTTTTCAAATGCACATTTCTTGCATCAATCTCAAATGTATTTCAACAATTTCTTTTAAATTCAACGCGAAAATCTTTATAAGAATCAGTTTGAATATAAAGCTAAGCAAAATAATAAATCGAGTAGATTTCGTCAGTCTCCAGATACGTCGATGCGCGAGATTGACAAAAATGTACGACGTAATCTCTGCATCGTATAATTTGTGTGTACGTTGTGAGCAACTAATTTGCATCCAACCGACAAATTTTCGACGCCAAGACTACGTGTTTCACAATCATTTTTTGTGTGTAAAACGCCGGCTCGCATCTTGCTGTGCGCCATCGTATGTCGAATAATCGTCGATCACATGGAATATGAAACAATTCGAGAAAGAATAACATCAGGCCGAAAATAGATTATGAGGAAAAAGTTTCGAGACTTTATGAAAGACAGCAAAATTAAAAAACAAACCTTTGCTCGTAAGATCGTTTTTAATAAACGTGTGTATATATGCATAAAACTATAGAAAAGACTCCGCCACGTAGCGCGAGCGTGAGCTGCGTTCTTTTTTTCACTGTATCTCACGAAGAAATTCCGAAAAGAAATAAAGCTACAAAACTATAACAAACCATTGCACTTTTACATACTTTGACATGTCCCAAATCGTGTAATTTAATTGTTTATCCTTAGTGAAGTTTACGTAATAATTGGAAGGATTTTTATCAAATTCAATCGTTTACTCTTATTTTCACGGCAGATTATCACGCTAAAATGTGATCAATATTTGCTTGAACGTGTCAAATAAACTAGCTTTTCATTCAATTCATTGATTGGTCTTACTTTATTGCATCTACGTTTCAATGAGCAGAAAAAAGCATTAAAAGATGAATTTTCCGATCATACTGAAATTGAATCTTTGCACTTGAATATAAGCAGGTCGTGCGAGCCGGCAGCAAAAATGAAAGCAGGCTTGATGAATCGAAACAGATTTTAAATTGTATTCCATACTATAAGCAGGTAAAATCTAGATAAGTGGGATGGATGAGCGATGAAAATATAAATTACGTAATTTGTATATTAGTGTATAGAATGTAGAAACGATGAAATAGTCACAAAAAGGATCATTTTCGACGATGTTTTTTACGATGGGCAGTACTGAGCCATTAGCATATTGTCATCATAACGTCATGTGTGTAACACTGATACAAAAGAGAAAATAAGAAAACCAAAAGAATACGATTTGAGAAAGAAATACTGCGAGAAATGTATTCCCGAGAACAGTTTTTACACAATATGATAAAAATTACTAGGGAACAGAACACACTTTTTTTCGAGCTCAGAGACACGCCATTTCATCCTTTAGCTTAAAAACGACTGATTTTTTTTGTAATAAAGTCAACAATTAAGTCATTTAAAAGGAAATAACAATACAAATAATCAAGTAATTTATTTTGCACCACTTGATTGTAATGATTTTCGTTCCAATGCCGAACAAACTCTGTATATTCTTGTAAAGTTTTATTATTGTAATAACTTCTTTTTCATATCGTAATCATCTGTTCGAAGCTTCAAACGTCTCATCGCTTAAGAAAAAGGAACTTTTTACGAGAAAAAAATGTACTTGTGATCCATTAAACTTTTCACTCGATCTTTCTATATTCAGATTCCTACTAATAGATCTTTAAGAAACTCATTGTCGCGCATTTTTTAATCGATTCCTATAGTATTTGCCATTCAAGTGAACATTTTTTCGAGAGCAAACTATATACATTGTAACACTTTTGTAAAAGACGAAACTACCTTCAGCAACAAAAACTGCATGATATATTTTTAAAGTTCTCTCCAATCCAAATTTTGGCCATCGACTCTCCAAAGATGTGCTTTTGGTTACAATGTCACTTGCATTTTTACCTTCCTTTCGATCTTGTTTCTTCAGATTTTCTTCATACTATCTTGAAATGGAAAAAAAACTAATAGCCAGGGCTTTTAGACGTATACGGGCGTGCCTCGACGAGAAAATAAAGTTAAAAGGGAGAGCAGCATCTTTGCCGTCGACAAGCTATAGAAAGAAAGCGAAAAAATTGAGCAGTCTTACGCGTTAATCTCGTAGGGTCGTTTTTAAGTATTAGGAAAGAGGCTCAGATTAGCCCGAGCCGTCTGGAAAGCCGTCACTCGACTAAACTTACTAAATAAACGTTATAAATAATCAATTAATCGAGTTATACATATTTCAGTATAGTTATAAAAAGTAAGATTTGTTCGTGTCGCTGGAGAGAAAAAGCGGCATTATTATCGTAACGACGTAGATCAAGTTTACCGAAGATTAATCGTTTACAATATAATTACATGTATGTATGTATAATTCGCTTCTCCCGCTTGTTTTATCGCTATTATTTTTCACGATACTTATTTCCCTTCATTAAGTTATCTTAACAGCAACGCGCCCATGTATCTTTAGATTTTTTATTTATTGTCACTCATGTCATTTTTGCGCTTTTTATAGGGGCGATCTACGTCAAAAACATCTCCAGGCGAATTCGACTTGAATAAAACAAATAATAACGAATTGCTATTTCTCGACTTAAACGCTATGAAATTTTCAAAGTTTCAAATCTACTTTCTTTTCCTAAAAAACTATCCTAAGAACGTTCTTTAAAGGACACTTTCTGACAACTTTCTGTTCGGATATTACGATAATCATTTCAAGGAGTTTATTTTCAGTTCTTTAAAAAAGCAGGAGTGGAAATATAAAAGCGCGATTGGTATATAAAATAATAATCTCGATTCGTCATGTCGGAGAGAAAACGCCTCGGGAAAAAAAGATTTCACGCAGATAGCCGTGCTAGTACATAGTTCTTTTTTAAGTTCAACACCGTCCCAATGAACAGTTCCGCCTGAATTTCCATCAATTTCAAGCCAAAACAGCACTTTTAGTAACAGCTTCTCTTAAATAGCTCTTTTAGCTTAAAATTGGTGGACATTCAGGAGGTAATTGTTTACTGGGATTTTTTTCATTCATATGTAGACTTACATACACACACAGGCACACTCATTTTTACACGAACACTCGACACATACACGCATACACGTTACACGATAAATACAATACTCTAAAACAATTGGTAATGAATTAATGATAATCTAAATGTAACATGTATATGATGGTTGTACAAATGTAACATTTTTTTCCATTATGTATGGATGACGACGATTAATGAAAAAAACAGAGAAAAGAATTTGAAACGCAAAAATATGAAGGGATAATAGAACTAAAATGAAATAAAGTGCACGTGCACGAGGATCGATGAAGCCTTGGTACAAGTCTGTGTGCTGACAAAGTGCATCATCGATTGATCGTATCACTCAAGAGTGATTTACCAATAAACTACTCTTACTTTTCATTATTATAAAATACCATTTCTGTAATAACATTATGATATAAAACCATACATTGAATGGCACTAGAACTGTTATCTTTTACCCTTATCATGGTCCCTAATACTCCTTTCAACTCGACAATTTTTTCGATAAAAATTAAATTTCAAGCAATAAATAACGAAAGATTATATTCAAGATACAACTAATTTTATTGGATTTCTTTATTAGAGTATACATTATACAATGTGGTGTATTTATTTACATGACATGATAATCGTTTGCACAATGATGTTTATGCAAAACAATATTTATTTATCGTCTTACAATTAAGAAAATAATTATACAAACATATGAAACTTATTTTTATCTGCATTACTTTTTTGTGTAAATTACTAGCATTTAACATTTACTAAATAAAATTAAATTTCCTCTTGCCAAGAGAAACTCTTCCTTGAAACTCTTCTTTCTATACCAATAATAAACGTAAGAAAAATCGCAAATTCCTTTTACTCGCTCTCTTCTTTGGACCGTTCTCTTTCCGAGCGTCGTGATTTCTTTTTGCGACGACTAGGACTCCTGGATCTGGATTTGTGACGTCGAGATCGGGATCTAGAACGATGCCGATGACGGCTGAAATCAATACGTATTCAATTATATTGTCGGAAAAAGTTATGTGTGCGTGCACACCATAACTAAAAAGAACGGCCAGGCAAACTTACCTCTCTTTGTGTCTATACTGTGATCGCGACCTGTCACGATCGCGCTCATCCTCCCGCACAGCGGACTCCATCTCCCTTTCTTCTCTCCTTGCCTCCTTTTCCCTGTCTCTCTCGCCGCGATCCCTGGGCTCCCTCTCCCTTTCGCGCTCCCTCATTATTACCTCTTCGTACTCCCGTTCGCGGTCTCTGCCCCTATCTCTGTCTCTGTCTCTGTCCCTCTCTCGTCCGTCTCTCGACATCATAGGAGGTATTGAAGGTGGTACCATTGTTGGTATTGACTTAGGTCCTGATTCCTTTACATCATCACCTGTTAAAGGAATATTTACGTTCGCTGGCTGCCAGGCCTGAAAGCAACAAATAATTATTGCAGAATGAAAATGATATTTATTCTTAAGAGGATGTGCTATAGTCGAAATATATAAAGATACAGACTATTTTTTATGTATTTCGTAAATGCAAAAACCGGTAAAGTCGGATTTTTTACGCTTATACTTAGCACATCCTCTTAACGCTAGGATTGATTTAAAAACAATTTCTTGCTTATAATTCAAACTTGACCGTTGGGTAACGGATTTTGTTAAAACTATGGAATATGCTTTACAGCACCAAATTATAAAAAAAAAATAAAAAAAATATTTTTTTGTATTTTTTTTTTTCTGATGTTTAAGCTACGATTTGAACAAAACTAGTAGCAATTGTTTTTTTTAGATACAAATAAAAATAAATTATTTTTTCAATATAACATAAGAGTGAATCATAACATTGTAAATTCGAAGAACAGCTTTACTTTTTTTTTTTATATTTAATGTTAGAAAGTATATCCCTTAATTTCATTCAAATCCTAGATTCAATAATTGTTAGACACACATTTAATAAGAATAAATTAGATTCTACTTATCTCTCTTTTAGGATATCACTATGTTAAATGTTTAAAAATTAATAAAAAAAAAATACCTTTATAAAGAGTTTTTATATTAATTTTGAATATATGCTATTAATTAATCCACAGGCAATCAAAGGTATAAAAAATAAAATATAGGAAAATATCGTTGGTTAGCCATTATGACCACCTTATGATTTTTGCAAAAAAAATTCCTCATATGCATAGACATGTCATTTCTTAATTTTTATCCTGTATTCTTTTTTATTTTTTACTCACAAAATATTTTATAGCACTTTAACCTAAAAATCGCAGCTTCGTTGCTTGTTTTCGGCATCTCGTACTATAAAATACGGTATGAAACTAGTACGTAAAGGCTTTTTTACTTCACTCGTTACGATATTTTCCTATATTTTATTTTTTATTTAATTCTCTCGTTTCGTAAATAAAGCCTTTCCGTACCCGTTGTATAATGTACTAAATTAAAATACTTGCATAGTTGTAGTATTTTAAACAGTAAGTATAATAAAAGTGATTTTTATTAAAAATTATGACTTGAAAAAGTAAAAAATTAATGCTTGAGCTTTAACAAAAAGTTCTATTTTATGTAAATTTTTATTTAATAATCACCATTATAGTAATAATTTGCTGGAAATAAATAAATAAATAAAATAGTTTCCATACATAAAAATTTAATTTATATAAATCTTTGTAAAGGGCTACTTGATTTGTTAAAATATAAATAAGAAAAAGATGAAGCAAAAGATATTTAATTTTTCTAATATTACCCTATGTAGCGCTTTCATATATTGATATAGTGACAACTGCTATTTCTTATTAGATATTCTTTATAATTTTCACTGACCAAGGCCTTAGATATAATTATTATTAAATGAAAAAAAGATAATATGACAAATCTTACAGGATCGTTACCCCACTGTCGATCTTGTGTGGGTTCGTAACTGTGATAGTATGGATCAGGTTCTGGCATAAAATATGGTACTACTGGCTCTTGATAGCCAGGTGGTGGCATATCAAATGAAGGTGGAATCGCAGGACCTGGAGGTGGCACACTCATGTCTGGGAATCCTCCGCTCGGAGGTTTCCGAGAGTATTCGCGTCTGTCTGCAGTCATCACTTGGATCACATTTTCCTTTGGTGGCGATTTATCCAAATTTCTTCGAGAAGCTAAACCTGTACTACCGATAACGTCTATAGTTCCTGCCATTTTACGACCTGGCGGAGGTCCTGCTCTTTTTGGCCCAACAATACCTGAATATTTGCTATTGTAATTAGTAATCGTCACTTGAGGTACTCGTGATCCTGGATTTCCAGGTACATTTCCAGGTCCACCAGTGCCAGCATTTAATATCAGTCCTACACCAGATTCACTTCTCATACGCTTCTGTCGTTCACAATATGCTCTCCATGTTTCCTCATTAAATCCATAGTTGAAATAGTCCGTGATATCTGCTCCTGGTTGTCTCCATGGTTTATCTTCTAATTGGTCTAAATTATATTCATGAGCAGGTATGCCATTGATAACACCAATTGTTTCAAATTCGTCTATGCTAAATTTGCCCGGTTGTTGTGGTTTTAATTTTTCTTGCGCACCACTAGAGGAAGTTAGCAGACCTCCTCGTTTTATGTTCAAACTACTGTACTGTGCTGGAGTTGACTTTATATCTCCAATGACTACATGTACATCATCATCTGATTCTGAATCTGATGCTCCATCTCCATCATCCTGATTTTGACCATCATTTGTACCATTCTCTTTTGCGTCATTGGTTGTGGAATTTTCATCCTGATCCAGTTGACGTTCATTACTTCTTTCAAAATTTTCTTCTGGGGTTTGATCATCCCCATCCTGCATTGACTAAAACCCATTAAATTGAACATTAGTAAAAATTTAAAAAAACACAATTTAATTAAATAAAAAAATTAAGAATATTATATTGTAATCCTGGCGTGTAAAAAGAGATAAATTTTAAAAACTTGAACGCCTTTAAAGTATAAACAGAGTGATATAGGTTATGTTACCTCTTGCATTCTGGATGGTTCATTATCCATTTCTTCCTGCGTATCATCATTTTGTTGATAAGAATCATCCTGATTGTTGTAGGCTGAATCGTTGTCATGCGGTTGACTGTCGGAGTTCTCTGGGAAGCCGTCTTTTCCGTCCGCGGAATCGCCGTACAACCATTGATCCTCGTTTTCATCCGCCATTTTCACGCGAAAGCGCGGCTACTCGCACGCATGCACTCCGAGAAATGCGACTACCGGCAAACTACCTACTTGCGCGCCCACTATGAAGTGTCAGTTTTTCGAACTGACCGAAGGCTGCTCCTGGCTCCACATCCAGTCCTCCAGGCTCCTGGAATCTGGATACAAATACAACTGACTGCATTACTGCACTGACCGAATGGCTGAGATTGACGAACACTGACGTCACTGACTGAAAGTATCAAACATTAGGTATCACTTCCACAGTGGAAATTTGTTTCGTGAATAATTGTTAAAACAATTATAAACCGTTACAAACAGTTTTAAATAGTTACACACACTTAGTAATAGTTTCTAGCAGTTATTAACAGTTATTAACATTTATAAATTTTGAAAAAAATATAAATAGTCAAAAGTTTTTAGAATTTAACAGATTAAAACTATTATAAACAGTTATAAACAGTTTGTAACACTTATTGACAATTATTAATAGTTATTTACAATTACTTACATTTATAAATTTCGCCTCTAATAACATTTTGGTTTTAAAAGTGTCTTCGAAGTTATTAAATGTGAATAACTGTTTATTAACTGTTAGAAACTGTTTGTAACTGCCAGCAACTGTTAAAAACTGTTGATAACTGATTATAATTGTTATTAATGCCTCTATTCCGACATTATATAATAGTTAGAAACAGTTCTTAAGAGTTCATAAAAGTTAGTAATAGTTTCTAACAATTCTACACATAAAAAAATTTCCACTAAGGTTTTAAAGAAAAATTATCACTTTTTATTAAAAATTATCAAAAATAATCCCTTTTTAGCATATCTAGTACTTTTTTACAGAAATTAACATATTTTATCATGAATCCTGCTCAACAAATCCAGTTTTCTTTTTATTAATCATCTAATTACAAAAACATTGAATCATGTTGATTTTATGCCGGAGTGTTACCATGCGGTTGATAACACCTAAACTGGGGAATTAAGTTTTATAATATTGGAATAATTTAATTTAAAAATGCTAAGCTTTTTAATTAATAATAATAAATGATAAAGTATTATAAAGTTTGATAAAAAGTGATAGTGGTTGATAATTTTTAATAATAAAAAAATATTTTCGATAATTTTTGATAAATATATTACTAATTTTTTATATAAAATGATAATTTTCGATAAAAAGTGATAATTTTTTTGTTTTTTCTTTGAACCCCTACTTTGATAATTTATGTATTTTTGGATAATTTTTGATAATTTTTGATAATTTTTGCTAAAAAGTGAATTTTTATTTCAAATTCCTATACTAATTATCAGAAATTCTGACTTTTTATCCAAAATAATTTTTAGAAGGGTACCTACTGATTGACAGTCGAAGATAAAATATACTAGCTTATATAATTCCTGGAAGATAGTTAAATTACTTTAGCTACTTTACGGAGCTTCTGATCGGTAATATACCGATAATATGACTCTGGATTTTCGACAAAAAAGCTAGTTTTCAACAGAATGCTGTTTTTCGGCAAGATAATTATTTTTTTATAGCCTTATTATATAGTTATATATAAGTACTTATTCAATATATAGATTACTTATCGATACAAAAATTTGAAGTTCCAAATTTTCCATTGGGAGTTTTAAATAATGGCGCCACTGTCGAGCTGCGCACCCGTGTAGGTGTAGCTGCGGCCTGCGCAGTTATATATGCGAGTTACACGATTATTACGTCAGAAACTTGGAATCAATGTCCTTATGATGTGTCATGTGTGCGTACTGCGTTGTGTCACACATAACCTTGAGGCTTAAGGCTTGAAGAAGTGAAATGATGTGTACACATGTAAACGATCTCGTTATCGTCAGAGTTAAGTAAAGCGTTTACCTAAATGGCGATGACTGTGTTGAACTTACGCTTTTCGATTTGAGTCATTTATCAATAGATAATGAAATCTCCAGTGGATGTGGTAGGGAGGTGTGCAGCTCAGATGGAATTGCCATGCGTCACGCTTGCAACAAACGGCAGCCTAGGCCTCTTGTGCGCCGTCGTCACATTGCATAGCTCAACTTTTGCATTCCAAAGAAAGACTCCGACTCTGTTCAATACTCTCGAGATTTGACAGGGTCTTCTTCAGAACGTTCGACTGGATAACGTTAGTGCTTATCAGGCAGGCCAACATCTTGGTGTGATAATTTGTTTTGCTATTTAAGCTCGAAAATGAGCGGTAGCAGCTCGCCCCGTGTTCTTTCCATTCAGAGTCACGTTGTCTCGGGATATGTTGGTAATAAAAGTGCCACTTTCCCCTTACAGGTGTGTACATCAGTCTATTTGTTTACTAATAAATAATAATGTATCTATCAGTTGAAATTGGGATTGATTTTTCAAGTTCTTTGTTGCACTCTGCAAATTATAAATGGTTACTATTTTAAAATTAAGTTTACTGTGTTTATGAAAATTATTGAATTAAAACAAATAAAAAGAAAAAACAAAGACTATAAAATATTTAAAAATAATTTAAACTGATTTATTGCATTAGTAATATGTACTGCAGCTAGAGATTGCATTAATGTCGAGCAATAAAGAAGCTCACAACTCATTATATTATCTTTATAGCTTTTAGGATTCGAGGTCGATGTGATTAACTCAGTCCAATTGTCCAATCACACAGGATATAAAGTTTTTAAGGGACAAGTTTTGAATGATGAAGATTTAAGTAAGTGTAGGAATAATGATGCTTTACGTGAGTTGTATTGGAGTACTTTTTTATTTCGCTTATAATTTTATTTTTAAAGCTGATTATCATAGCTTTAATAATGGTACAAATTTTAGAATTATAATTTAGTATGATTTTTATAGATCTGTTAATAGATGGGTTAACAGAAAATAATTTAGACAATTACACCCACTTGCTAACTGGTTATGTTGGCTCTGCTTCATTTTTAAAACGAATAGCTCAAGTAGTTAAAAACATGAAGCAGAAAAATCCAAAATTAATATATGGTAAGCTCTTGTTATTACTGGACATCAATATCAATAAAGTTTTACAAATTTTGTACCATCTTTTTAACAGTCTGTGATCCAGTTATGGGAGATAATGGAAAAATGTACGTTCCTGAAGAATTAAAAGATATTTATCAAAAGGAAATAGTTCCTCTTGCAGATATTCTGACTCCAAATCATTACGAATTAGAGTAAGCATAATTTACTATGATTTATCTAAGGATTATTTAATTTGTTAAAATTCATAAGTACTCTATTCAATTTTAAGACTTCTACTTGGAAGAAAAATAACTACTATGTCCAAATTAAAAGATGCTATCCAAGAGCTGCATAAAATGGGTCCACAAACTGTAGCTATATCTTCTACAGATATTGAAGATAAATTAACTTCAGTTGTTAGTACAAGAAAAGGTGATATAAATAGGATTATGTAACGATAAGCCATATTTTTTCTTGTTCCAATTGCGAAATTCAACTAATTGAAAATTCAATAATGTTAACAGATAACCAGGTGATAAAGATTGAAATACCAAAAATACCGGCAGTGTATACTGGTTCAGGAGACTTATTCGCCGCTTTATTCCTTGCCCATTATTATTTAGAAAAAAATGTCAAATCAGCACTTGAGAATACAATAAATTCACTTTACGATGTTCTTAGTAAAACTTATGAACATTCTCTAGGTAAAGTAATTAAATAATATACATAATAAGACTGTAGGAATTGATTTATTTTATTTCATAATCTAGCAAGTGCAAGGCATTGGTTAAAATTAATTATTAACTACTATACAATCTATTTATTGAATAATTTATTGAAATCTTCAAAGACACATTTCATTGAATATTTAGAAATTTTAAATTCGTATTAATTCCGATATAAAAGTAGTTTTTAAAATAAGAATACTTATGCATATTCACATTTTATATTCTAGGTATCAAAGATGAGAATGTGCAAAGAGCAAGGAAAATCGAACTTCGTTTAATTCAGAGTAAAAGACTGATAGAAAATCCTTCAAAAAAGTTACAAGCTGATACTTTTTAAAGATTTGACTGGATAATGTTGAATGACTTTAAAAATGAAGGGATATAGCAATAATAAGTGTATATACACAGTACAGAGATTGGTATTTCTACGACTATGGTTTCTCATAGTTAGCAGAGGTAATCTTAAAATTTATGGAAAAAAAATTTATCAAAGAAACTTATTAAATCAAATGCTGGCATCATTTAATAATCATTGAATTTTCCTGTGATTAAATAAATAATGTTATGTAGAGGAGACTGGGGAAAAGGAAATCTTACTTAATTTTAGTACTAATTAAATATGGATTAAAATGAGGGTTAAAATACAATATTATAATCTATACATAATTTTTATCTATTTTAAATTTTGCTTAATCAAAGTAGAACCTCATTATATACTTTTTAATAAAAGAATATGACAGAGCTTTCAGCTGGTAATCTAAACAACATGTATGTTATAGGTTCACTTTGTGTTTAATGTAATGTATAAATAAAAAGACTACTTTTGTCGACTGAACTATACTATAAACTGATAAATATATTTTTATCGGTCTGATTGCCACTATTATTAAGAGACTATAAGACCTATAAAAATATATTTATCAACATTATGTATTATATTATAAAAGTAAAAATATAGCTGAAGCTATTACTAAAAATTAGAGCAAAATTAAATCATTGAGATTAATAATGTTTTTAACATATTAAATATTGAAAAAGAATTAAAAGACATTTATTTTTGTTTATATTCAGATATTTATTTAACACTAAAGTACTTTCCATTCTGGTCTCCTTTACAAGTATGAATTTTAAATGCAATTCAGACCAAGCAAAGTCTTCCAAGTGAGCAAAATAATTGTTATGCAACAATGTGAATAAAGTATATTGCATAAATAATGCGCAGTATAGAGAAAATAATTTTGACAAGGACATATTTATAACTGTTATACATATTCTGACAAGATTAAAAACTGATTAAAACAAAATTAATATTTAGTCGTTTGCTTCCTTCACACGATTATCTTTTATTACATAGCTACAAATCGAATAATAATTTAATTTGTTCAACAATCGATACGATTGGTATTATTTAACACTTACAATTTATTTTCTTACGATTAAATAAATGCTGCCGAGAAGTAGAAGATAACTTGGCTCTCACTGCTTCCGAAACTGACAAAATCAATATGAATCGAGAAAAGTTGTAACGAAGACGTGTAGGTAAAAGTGAGCGACAAATAAGTTGGAGTTTACGCTATAAGATATGGTGGAAAGAATATTTAAATGGAACGAAGCAGCTGAAAAGATTCGATATGCTATAGATTATAGCGACAGTCGCCCCGCACGCACGTACGCAGTCACCCACACGCGACACGTACATGCCACATACACATTTAGGCAAAAGGCAAAGCGAGGTCGGATGGAAAGTGTCATGATCACGGACGGACAATGTGGATCGTTCAAGGAGAGCAAAGGAGATCCTTTACCTTTAACTTAGTTATGTAACAACTTGGCCAGTTTCACAGTTTCCTCTCTCTCTCTCTCTCTCTCTATGTTTCTTTATGTTTCTTTGTCTATTCCTCTCCCTCCGTGTCCGTGTCTTGAGCCGATCCCCATAATACCTAGTCCGTGCACCTGACTCGCTGTTCATTCAGCCTGCTAGCTTTTTATCCACGCGCTCTTTCAATTATTGGCGGAGCGCGCGTTCCTTCGAGAAAAAACGAAAAAATTTAAAGCAGCACAAAAGGAGCGGCAATACAAGAGTTAATTAGTTGTCTCTTTTATCCTGCAGTCTTGTAATAGACTCGCTCGCTCGCTCGTATTTTTTCTCATTTCTCGCTCCCTAAGCGCGCGGGGCGTATCGGCAACTCTTCTTCTCCTTCTTCTCCCCCTCGCACATAAGTATATATATATATAACTATAAGAATATATAAGGAACATAACGTTACCTCTTCTCTCTATATATAAGCGACGCGCGAGAGCTGCCATATCCGAGACCGGTTTATATATACACACACACACACAGACGTGTGGAGAGTCTACGTAGGCATAGCCACTGGAACCGATCATCCACCTTGCGCGCCTTTCCAAAAAAAAGTCAAGGATCTCTTGGTGTTTCATTATAATAGAAAAAAGTATGAAGGTTAGATATCGAGGGGACTCAAGGCTGGTCGGCGGTGGGAAAAAAAAAGAAAACTATGTATAGCCAGGGTTGAGTGGGGAAAAAGAATTCGACGCTTGATTTACCAGTGATCGACTCGCTTATAAGTTTCTTAAATACTAGTACTATTTGGAATTTTATATTTAGGGATCTGTACCGAATCTTAATTATTTATTTAAAACTTTGAAATTGCCGTTACATAGCGGGATTCAAAATTTGATTTAAAGTCTGTAAGGTTTTCTTAAGAAAACAATACTTCCATTAGTGGATACGCGAAGAATGTCTTTAGAATAATCTTAGAATTTTGACAATTTATTAAAAAAAAATAAAAGAAAAAATAAAAAAAAAATAATGAAAAAAATTTGATTTATTGAAAATCACTGTTGGCATAATCGGTGAAGCGCTAATCATAGGAAATAACAGGAGGAAACACTCAAACTACTGGCCGAAAATGGAAATTAAAATTTTTGGTGAATGGTGATTGGTGGTGTAGATGCATGGGAAAAGAGAGAAAATGATTCGAGGGCCGCAAACCGCAACGGTCCCCAGATGAAAAATTCCTCGCTTCGTTCCAATTAGCCCAGCTCGAAGATCGGAGCTCCCCTTCATAGTCACATGCGCAGGTCTGGCAAGGTGTATTATGTAGGATAGCAACAGGTAGAAGAGCCGAGAGAGCCTCGGTTGCGCGCGCCAGCGAGCTCTGGCTGTATATGCTTAGAGAGAAAGATACAAGAGAGAGAGAGAGAGAGAGAGAGAGAGAGGAGGTGCAGACTGTGCAGCGTGGAGACTATATAGGCGAGCTGCGCGAGAGAGTCGCCGAAGGGAATCAAACGCGTGCGCCGCGTCCTGTACTTACTTAACGTTCGTTTAACTCGTGCACTGCTGTTGCTGCCGCCGTCGTCACCACCACCGCCGCTGACTCTTGCGCCTTCGGCTAGCTCCGTTCCCGAATGACCTTCGACAACAATGGTCCTTTCCCCGTTTCCCTCCGAATGCTTCGCACCGAGGAGCTCGAGTAAAGGGGAAAAAAACTCGTTTTCTCTCCCCCGCGTCGAACTAAGTATACTCTCTCTCTCTCTCTCTCTCGCTCCTGCCTACCTATAAGGTTATGTAGTTCCTCGAAAGATTCGGTGATGGGTTCGTGCGTTAATAGAGAGGGACGCTTGCGCGTGTAAAACGTGGAGAGAGAGGGAGACGCTATATAGCGTGTTATATGCGAATGTGTGCGAAAAATAAGAGTGCCTTGACCCCGGGGCTCTGCCTCTCTCTCTCTCTCTCTCTCTGCGGTTATTGAACGAGAGCCGATTTCGTTAACCCTTTAAGCATGAGTGGCTATTGCGGCTGTGGGAGAGAGAGACCCATTCTTTCGGATTCTCTCTCTCTTTCTTTCTTCCTTTTGGCCGCAGCTGCGTTTAAAAAGCGAAATTTTTCCGAGAACAACGAACGTGAGTTTGGAAGAGATATGCGGATGGGCTGAAATGATCGACGACGTGTTAGTTTTGAGGAAGCGAAGAGTTGGGGGAAGAGAAAAAGGGACTGTAAAGCTGGAAATGATACCGAGTTCTGGCGGATTATGCAATCATCGTTTTTACTAATTTTTTAATTCTGCCGCTCTTCTTGTTGTGTTGAAGCTTTTCGTTAACTTATATTATGACAATACTTTCAAAGTAAATATTTCATTGCTTAATTTAAGCTATGCCGTGCAGATTTAGCAACCGCAAACTTGATTTCCGAGTCTCAATTTCACTTCGATAAATTTAGTGTTTATCGCATCAACGTGTAAATATTATTTCATTTTCATGTCGGCTTTATAAATGTTTAATAAAGTCGTTGTAACGGATATGATTATACGCGTGCGAAGACGTATTGATCGACCTAAAGAATCGTGAAGTTCCTTTTTTTATGAAAGTATTCTATTTTAAAGATTGAAATGTGGAATATAAATTGTAGTGATATTGAAATTTGACACAATCCGTTCCATGACATAATGCATAAATCGGAGTAGGTATTGATTTTATAACAATTCAATAAGACCTGCAATTTCACTTTATCATTTATACGAGAAATACTTACGAATGAAACGATGACTAAATATACTATCGTGATTTGAAATAGTGTGTTACTGTCCGAAAATTAATTTTTACACCGTTTCTTCAGTGTAAACGTTCACTGGAAAAGCAGCCTACTATTGCTATTTTTCGGGCAGTGATCGAGTTTGCATTGATTTTGAAGCGAAATTATACTAATTCAAATGATAGTATAAGCATCAATGCGAATGGCCATTTTTAGTATTATAGTATGAAATTAACAGCGATTTTAATAAATGGACTTAAGAAATGGTCGAAGTGAAGGACTGTTTAAAATAAAAGTATCATCTGAAGTAATACTCCGCAAAGTGTCTTACGAAATTTCATGAATAACTAAGATTCAGTAATAATTCAAGCATATATAAAAGTGAAATATTTTTCTTAAAATATGTACATAAAATAATAAAGATCAACCGTATATAGCAACGGGTATATCAAACTACAATTGATGATTATACAACTGTCAGCTGCTCTTCAAAATTCGAATCTCAACAACTCATTACAAAGGCAGATTGATGTGATCCAACTCGGGTATAAGTGTATAAGTAATCAAGACCCAGCCGCAACAAAAAAATAAGTCGAATCCCATTCACGTCCGTCACATAAAAAATAATCTAAAATCAGCAGTGTACATTGTGGACTCGAAAGAGTTAAGAATCGAATGATCGATTAACGACTGCGAACTGAAAGAAAAAAAAGGCTAAGTGTCTGCACAACCTTCCGCGATTTAGTAGCTTATCCTTCCTTATTCGGTATATATATATAAAGGATGAATCAATTCCGTCGCATTGGCTATATACCATTCGATAGATCGCGAAATTCTAAGAACCACGTATCTTTCTCGTTTTTCGATCTGACAAGTAGTTTCCGAGTTATTAATTGTTAAACGTTTGTAAGAGGAGCCAATCAGCGGGCAGCTATGGCTTTCGCCCTCTGTAGTTGCCCGCTGATTGGATCCTCTTACAAACGCTTAACAATTAATAACTCGGAAACTACTTGTCAGATCGAAAAACGAGAAAGATACGTGGTTCTTCGAATTTCGCGATCTATCGAATGGTATACAGCCAATGCGACGGAATTGATTCATCCTGTATAACTCAAGAGATTTAGCGAATAGCGCATAATCCTACATATTCTCGCACACATATACGATTAGTCGCGGCATCGGTCATTGAAGTGTAATGAGCACGAGAGTCGAGAAGCCATAGAGTCCACACTCCACACTCCACACTCCACACTCCACACTCGCACACTCACGCGTTGCACAGAGCAGAGAGAGGGAGAGAGAGAGAGATACCTTGCCGTTGACTTTCCGTTGCGGTGACCGTGAAGGAGCGAGAGCGCGAGCGAAAGAGGGAGAGAGGGGCATAGCTGCGTATACCTAATAGTCTCCCCGAGCGCGCGAGCAGAGGAGCAGCAGCAGCAGCAGCAGCAGCAGAGGCCGGAGAGAAAGAGAGAGAGAGAGAGAGAGAGAGAGAGAGGATGTGGAACGATGGCCTGGAGTAACCTCCATCGGCTTGCGCGCGCGCGCGAGCGAGCACCATCGTGAAACTCTTACGTGCTGCTGCTGCTGCCGCAGCTTCTCTTGCACATTGTGCGCGCCGCACACGCAGAGAGGGACGTAAGCGCGTGCACAGCCACCGTTTGCTGACGTTGTATCGCCGCTGCTGTGCCGGGACTATAATAATGCTTGCGCGTAATGTGGGCAAAGAGTTAATACCGATTTCCCGTTCGCTCCTCGGCTTTTGATAGATACGCGTGCATCACCGAGTCTTTAAGCTCTCGAGTACATATATATGTATATGTATATATATATATACATATATAGTCGCACAGTCGCTTTGGAAATTGAAAGAGATTTAGCTTTCAGGAAGTCGTAGCGCGGTGCAGGAAGTTATGCCGTCTCGTAAACTCGCGCATTTTTCACTTTTTTCCCCCGTGTTTTCTTTTTGCTGTTGCGCTTCGGTTGGAACATCGGCGCAATCCTCCGAGCTTCTCGAGTTCAAGAGCACCGATTCGCGCCGGCACTTGGCATTCGAGCGAGAGTCGCTTCGGCAAGATTGGTTTATTGAAATTGAGTAATTGTAATGATGCAGTGGTACGATGGGAATGACTATACTTTCAAAGTCACGGATATTTATCTATTTTGAAAATGGCTGCCACGACGTCTGCTTGCGCAATGCTTGAAATTTACGGCCGATCTTTAACTCTCTCAATTGGAATTTCAATTTGATCCGAGCATATTGTAAAATATTAAAAAATGTATAACTGTAAGTATGTTTCTCGATGCTCGAAAGTGAGGATGCGCTGCACAACAAAATAGAAGACATAACTATTCGTCATTCAAGCGATTTTATACAATCGTTCGGTTATAATTTCAGGAACGTCGCCTATCCTAATCGTCGACAAACAAAAGTAAATCATAGATATACCGCAGCAGCAGGAGGAGCACCAGCAGAGAAAGAGAAAGAGAGAAAAGAAAACAGGACTTTCAAGATTAGTAGTCGATTAAACTCGATCTGTTGAGAGGGTGCGAGCTTTTCCTCCTGTTGCTGCTACTGCTGCCGTTGCTGATGGTTGTCCTCATGCATACACATCCAGCGGAGCAGTCGTGAGAAGAGTCTGCAACGTTTTCTCTCTCTCTCTCTCTCTCTCTCTCTCTCTCTCTCTCTCTTTCTGAGGCTCGATCCCGGGGTCGATGCCCTGCAGAGAAGCCCGTCGAGATATATAGACGGTAAATACGAGCCGAGAGGAGAATCCCTGCGTCTCACTCTCTCGCTCGCGCGGCGGATTTCAAGGTCGGGAGCCAAGGTAAGAGCTGACGCCGCGACCAGAGGAGTCAGAGAAAGAGAGAGAGAGAGACTCACTGAGGCAGCCGCTGCGAAACGGACCGCCGCCGTCACCGCCACCAAGAAGACGACGACGAGTTGGCAAAAGGTGGATGAACTGCCGAGAGGGTTTATGCGCCGAGAGAGAAGAGAGATGCGATATGTAATGATCGAACCGAGAGGAGGATCCATAGGATCTTTACGCAATTTATCGAGGCGGGATTGACGAGACGCGACGCCACACTCTCCACCTATTATAACATATGCGCACTTTGACTTTTGCCTATTATACCATTGTTATACATCATCAGACAACACGAATTAAATTTAACACATTTAAAGCCAAGGTATTTTAATAAAAAATTAGGCAATCCTTTAGGTGGTTGGTTTGAATTTTTCCTCGGATGTCTTCATGAATCATTTCTCATAATTCCCGAGGCCAGAGTGTCTTTTTGCTCTTAGCGACGCCCTATCGTTTGCCGCAAAAGGATTATAGTTTGGAGGTCGATCATCTCGCCACTGGCGGAAGTTTTCGCTAATTTTCTGCCGAGATTGGCTTTTATTTCTTCGATGCGTCTATATATTCATGATTACGGCGCGTATAGGCGAGGCTGCGGGCTTATATTTACGATCGATAATTAAGCTCTGATACACGTGTAATTTGAAGGAGAGAGAGGTATAACGGGTCGCGATGATTTAGTGCCCCGAGACGCGGATTTGTAAAGTTATTGTAATTGGAGAACAATGAGCTGCACTTGGGAAGGATGATAATCGAATGTGAGCTTAGAAGGAAGCTCGCGCGGTGAGCCGCGCCAACTTTGTCTGATTTAACGGGGGCTGCGGGGGCTGGGAGGGGGGACGATTCTTTATTTAGATCGTCTTTGATATTATGTGCGACTCGAATCTCTATATCGTCTTGATTTACTGGTAATCGTTGCTGTAATCCTGTAACAGTGAATCGTTTGATAAAACGCCCAGTGCACGGTGTACAGTTTCATTCCGATTCTCGCACGTATATCACGTAGCGTCGGACTTTTTGACTCGTAACGTTGCGGACTTTTACGATTTTCCGCGACTGTCACTTCGGCCCGAGAGACTTTGATTTTTGTAAAGCTCACCTCCGATTCGAGATCGCGCAGCGACCCGAAAAACTACTTAGACCGCGTACATTTTCTACGTCCACTGGCCTATACTCTTCGACCCGTTAAACGGACATTATTTTTGTAAGCGATTTTTTTACTACCTAAGCCATGATTTTCAAGTTGACCGAGGCTGATCGCTTGTTAATCGTTTTGTTTTAACAGGAAAGGCTTAAAATACTTGCTAAATATTTAAAGCAAACGTTGCTCGAGCTGTAGGCCGGTTCGCTTTATTTTATGGTATAGTACGACAAAAGTGTTGCGCGCCTGGCACCACGAACGCTATCGCTGCATGCGTCACGCGTTCATCTAACTGTTAACGATACCGAAATACAATACAAAGAGCTTACGCGACAAGGAGACTAGATATTTTTAAAATATTAAATTTAAATAGTTGGATAAAACGTATAAGCAGCAGCAAATACGGCAAAAACAACTGTCGATTAAAATTAATGCGATCAAATTATATTTTTTTTTTTTTTTTTAAAGAAAAGGTGATCGCAACATTTTGAAACTACGTCGATGCATATTATTGTGAAAAAAAAAGAAAAAAAGAAAATGAAGTCTAAATCGGCAAAAGTTATGGTGCTGGATTTTTGAAAAAAGCTGCAAAAACGTAAATTGGAAAAAAAAGGTGTACTTACGGTCAAAAATCTCTTGCGCTGCTTTCCTCCTCGGTACAAGTAACAGACACTTTCGTTACATTAGATATCGCGGTGTTCCGTATCACGCAACCGATGATCTCCATTACGGAAGGACACGGATCCTCGTGGGGAGATAAAAAAGAGAGAAAAAAAAGAGAAAAAAAAGAGAAAAAAAGAGAAGCAGAACTCGCGCACATACGAGCACATGTGCATATCATCGGTATAGGAAAAGAAAAGGAAAGAAAAAAAGAGTGCGATAGGATCTTTGCGGGCGGTCGGTAGAGTACAATGACACCGGCGAGGGAAGACATCGACCTCTGGGCGCAGGCGGGCCGAGAGAGCCGCGTGTTTCACTCTCTTGCCGAATTCCCCGCGAGCTGGAACGCGCAGCCTATTACGCGCCGTTGCCGCGTTCGGCGCTCTTCGCCGGCCCGGGTCCCGAGAAAGGAAAGTGACCAGCGGATTCCCCCGCGCCGAATCATCGAAAGGAACCGCGACTCTCGGGAGCCGCCGAAAAAAGAAAATGGATGAATCGAAGCAGCGCGCGCGAAGAGAAGCGCGAGGCCCGGCAATCGAGAGTTATACGTTACATCGCGCGTCGAGGCCTCTTTTGACTTTCCTCGATCGATGTTCCGCTGTGCGTCTCAGGCTTTTCTTTTGGCCACTGTAGAACCCTTTAGAATTGCACCGTTTGATATAGCGTACCTACTTACTGGGAACACACCCACACACACACAAGTTCTTGCGCAGAAATGTATTGCAATTTATTTTTACAGCGAATCCCATTAATATGCATGAAGCTTTCCGTATACTGTACGCGAATTCGCTGCGTCGAATAGCACATAATAGGAAAATTTCGCAGCAGCAACGTAGCATTTGATCCAGCGAAAGGCTGATTCCGCAAACTTGACCTCAGTGCACTGCACGTGCATTACACGTCTATTATAGTACGGTACAGTCGCACGCATCGCTACTATTAGGAGGGGGAGGCAGCGAGCATAGGTTACACGGCCCTTGCGTATATATAATATATACGAGTTGCGCACACATGACGCTTGCAACTCACTCGCAGTTCGCATTTATATATATGTACATAGATACATATATGTAGCGTTAACCCAGTAGTAATGGTTGTCCGTGAAACGAAACGAGCACTCGTGTGCAGTGTGCAGTGTGAGCATGTTAGTGGTAGTGCAGTCTGCTGCTGCGATATATATATATATATATACATATATACATATACATGTATACATGGCGCGCGCGGCTTTTTGGGTCTAGGTCTGCCGAGGGCGTTAACCTCCGCCGCCGCCGCCGCTCTCGGTACACTCTTCCGTGCGCGCGTTAGAGCGCACTTGCACTCGCTCTCTGCTTCTCTCTCTCTCTCTCTGTACGTGTGAGAGTGGCTGAGTGTGCGAGAGCGGCCGATGCACGTGCCCCAATTGCAGTGGCGAGCCGTCGCTAGACGTTTCTATCCTGCTGCTCGTAAATATCGTCTCGATTTATACCGACTCGAGCTGCAGCGAACTTTTTCCTCTTCTCTCTCTCTCTCTCTCTCTCTCTCTCTCTTTCTCTTTGCAGTTATTCTATTGCAATCGCAGTTTGAGCTGCGCAGCGAGATTTTGCCGGGACTTTTGTGAGTTGATGCTTCCATCAAGGGGTTGTATTGTTCTCTCCCGTGCATTGCTTTGCTTTCAGTTGGCCATCATTGTTTCGTATAGGGTGAATGCGGTTATAGGCTTTGGAAAAAAGTGAAAACATGCAGTTATGGGTTTTTAGAGAAACAATTTCATTTTAATTTTATTCTTTATTTTATGTAATATTATGTATAAACCAGAGTTACCACCAAACAAAGGATTTAAAAAATATACATACGCTATAGGTAGTAGATGTTTTATAATAAGTTATATTTCTTACATTTCTTATATTTTAAATTAATTAATAATCTTTTAATACAAGATTATTTATTTCGGAACTCTTGAATTCATCAATTGTAGAATGTTTTTATTGAAAATTGGACAAGAAATTAGGTATCGAATCATTTGCGCATGTAGCCAAATATAAATAATTTAATAAATGGGTAATGTGAAAAAGAAAAATTATAAATTTCAAATTACATTTCAATGTACCTGTATTTAATATCATTCATTAATTTTTAATGCTATTAATCTTTTATATGCTAGTCAAAATTACTTTGTATTTAATTACGGTGATATTTTTAATATCAATAAAATTATTGAAATACGTATATAATCGATTATCTGCGTATTAAATCATTCTCGATCCACAAAACAAAATTATGTAGAGAATCATTTCAAATCGTCCGAGTTCTCCAAACGCAAAGCACATAGAAAGTTCCAGTAGGTTGAATTTTTCGTTCTACCTTCTATGACAGAATCTAATTATATCATAACATTTTAACGACTCCTTTACTACTTTTCTTACGACGTGTTCCATATAAATGAAAGGATAGTCGAAAGCATTACAATTGCAGCAATGCAACATAGTAGCTCGGCTATTCAAGAATAATATGTTTACAAAATATATGGTTTATCGGCTTCTGCATACGCACGTCTATCCAGAACGCAATAAAAAGTGAGTCTTTCGTTTCAGGTCGGCTTCCATCTTTCAACGTAGCTTAAAATATACGAAAAAGGAAATAATGTATTTGCTTTAAAAGGATTACACTGTTGTCCGTTGAAAAAAGCAACATCTTTCCAAACTACTATTTCTGTCATTTTATCCTGTATATAGAAAAAGCCTCTTTCTGGTAGGGAGCGAGAGACGAAAATAACCGTATCCCGAAGCTGGTAAAATTTTAATCTAAAACAAAGTCCGCTCTGCGCAGGATCACTTTAAATTCCCCCGTCCTGCAGAGTCGGGTCAGAAACAAAAAGTAAAAACTCCGCGGCTGCTGCCAGTGCTGCCCGTCAAAAGGGAAGAGGACACGAAACGGCCGCCATGTACATCGACACACGTATACCTACACAACTGTGCGCACTATGGTGTTGGTGCGGGACACGAGCTGCCGAAGGAAGCGGCCGATGACGGGCAAATGGACTCTCGTGGTTCTACGATACCGTTATCGCGCGCGCGGATTCTGTTCTCTCTCTCTCTCTCTCTCTCTCTCTCTCTCTTTCTATATATATATGTATAAACACAGAGAGAGAGAGAGAGAGCGCAGACTGGTCGTTTTCGTGCAGCAGCAGCAACAACTCGCACTCGCTGCTATAACATCGGCCCGTTATAGTTCTCGAATGCTCAGCTATCCGCGCGCTTATACGGGCCAATTACCGAGCTCCGCAACCACTTCGTCCATTCTATATATAGGATCTGCTGCTGTGCATATACCATGTATATATACACTGTTCACGGCAGCTCCCCAATGTAATGACAGTGTTGTTCGGCTACCGGCGAAATCATCGAGCAACTCCCATACAACTAAACCCTCTCTTACATGTATAGCTCTTATATATACATGGCTTCAACTCTCTGCTCCAGTCCGTCTGTGTGCGAGCCCAGAAAAATATGTGTCGTTTCTCTCGGTGGGGAGTGAATTGCTGCACACGATGACCTGAAAATTTGGCATGAATTTGCTTTTTTTCTCATCCCGACTCCATCGACTTTTTATTGCGGCTTCGTCTTTACGACGAGACGAGGCGCGATGAAAAATTTACAAGATAGTTATGGGTATTATGGGTTGGGCTGCGCGTACCACGGCTCTGCCACGAGGTCCTTCTTTTGAAGGAAAACCCAACTGATTCTTTTTACCTATATGTAAGAGTGAACTTTTACTTGATTTCCGCAAAACATATTTTCATTAAAAACATTGTAATGTAAATTGAGGGAAAATTGAAATCGAGAGCGAAAGAATCAATTTTAACAAAAACATTTATATCACATTGTTGAAAATTACAGATAAAAAAGAAAAATCCAAGAGGCCGTTGCAGCATTGCTCAATGCTTTTTTAAGTTACTTATTTGAGGTCTTAGGGATCTCTTTATCATAAATCTTTTTCTCTAAATAACAGAATGATTTACAAAATTCTGAATTATATTTGTGTAATTATGATCGATAAAATTAAAATCGTTCCGTACATAAGCATTAATGTTATACTATTACCTTTAGAATACACCTTTAATTAATCGCATTCATTTCCGATGTTTATTACACATGAAAATAAAATTACTATTTACTTATATATTACTTATAGGTTTTTAAAGAACTAGGATAAAATTAATGACGAACACGCGTAAGAAGTTAATTATGCGCGTATTTCATTGCAAAATCGCACAAGTGTATATCATTTCGCGCATCAATCTTCCAAGTCATCCTCAAATAAGACGGAGGATAAGAATTACCATAAGATTCACTTCGACCGTGGGACAAAACGCCGAAAAGTGTGACAAAAATTCAGTAAATCAGTAAAAAATGACTCATCAAAAATATTCCACGCAACTTATTTTCAAAAAAGAAAAAGAAAAAGAAAAAGAAAAAGAAAAAGAAAAAGAATTTAAACAATGTTTATCGAACAAAGAAAGAAAGAAGGAAAAAAAATCATCTCGTTAAAACGGCGAGTCTGTCGTCAAGCGCAAGTAGACGAGCAGCCGCAGAGCCGCGAAATTGCCTTCTACCTCAATCAACTGTGCATCTTCGCAATAAACTCTCGGCTTAGATCCGCGCTCGCGCACTCTTACTAGCCTCTCCTCTCTCTCTCTCTCGGTCTCTCTGTCTTGGATAAGCGCGCCTCAGCTAAGCGCAGCGCTCCTTTAGTTTCTCCCGGAACGAAGCGATGAGTATCAAGGTCTCGGCCAAAGGCCTCCGTCCGATGCACTGCGCGCACACACTCTCGCCGCCTCTCCCTGTACGTGTGCCGTGTGCCGTGAACGTGTGCAGCTAAACAACTGCGAGCGAGCGCTCGATGCCCACAGCCTCTCGTATACTTATTAATCGACGATGGACGTTGCGCATTGGGACTGATTGGCTGTTATACGCGTGCTAAAACGCAGTAGCTTTTTTAAACTGCATATCTGCTTTTTTTTTATACAACCAAAAAAAACGCGTCTTTCCGTTGATCCACTCTAGTAGAAGTTATTATAGCGAGGCGTCAATTCACCAAGGCTCTATCCATTTTCCTCCAAAGAGCGATCAAATTTCATGTCCACGCGTGCAGCTATTACTTTTTAAGCAGTAGCATCCGCACGCAAATGCGCCATATATATGGGTCGGAACTTTTACTCTGAAAAATCGACGAGTGCAGCGAACGTTCCGCGTTTTCGGACAATGCGGCGAATCGTGTCGAGGAAGAAACGTAAACAAGTCGCTCGAAAGTATCGTATACATATAGATATACGATGCGCATACAGAGGAGGTGCGCGAGTCGCGCGATGCGCCGAGCTGTCCCGAGGTTTTTGCCGCTGTTTGCGCGCGGCGGCGTCGGCGGCCGCGATGCGAGCTTATTGTGCGCGACGGGATGATGGGAATGGGCCGCAGACGGGAAATTACGAGAGAAAGGTTTCTCGCGGCTGCCTGCAGGGGAAAACAAAAGGACGCTCTCTCTCTCTCTCTCTCTCTCTCTCTAGCGCGCGTATATACAATACTTAGACTCTGGAGCCGCGCGGGCTTAATTGCTGATTGATATATGATCGTGCTCAATTCCGTACATTGATCGCATTCTGATGTAACGTATTCTCGGTCTGTTAGTTCGTCTCTTTTTTCTTTCTTTTTCCTTATAGCCGCGGAGAGAAAAATAGAAACCCACGAGGCTCGAAGGCGTATATAATTGAATCGATATACGAGCTACATAGTCGCGTCTTTGACGCTGCGCGTTTCGAGTGCGTTAAGCCGAGGGCTTCCGCTGTTGCTGTTACCGCTGCTGTAGTTGCACGAGAGCTTTTTTGCTGCAGGTGATGAATGTTTGTATCCGATGGAGCGTAGGAGACGAGTCGTGTGACATCGTTCGACGCATATATAGCGGTAGTTGACTTGTCGGTCTATGTGTCAATGACTGCTTATACCGATGTCTAGCTTTTTTCCATCATCTGCAATGCTTTTGATACTGCGGTATTGATAAGATCGGAGAAAATACAGAAAATGCGGGAAATGCAGAAAACTGGAGGTGATTATTTTAAATAAAACCGTATTTATCATATAAATTGAATCTACCAGAAGTCTTTGAACATATTGGCGAATCATATAATCAACCGTTTAACGTTCCATTTTCAAGATATATACAAGTACATGCGATCATACCGATCATATGCGATTATCGTATAATAATAGATGAATCAATAATAAATATTTGTAGAAAGAAACGTGTATTTTCCAGAGATAATGTAGTATCATTAATAAATCCATCCTCCCCTAAAAGTCCTACAGCATAACTGCCAATCGGTAGAATAAAGTGCATCTCGATCCAGCTATATAATACAGAAAGTCAGCGAAGCACGCAATCCGTACGGGAAGTCAACGTCCGGCTATCGGGAAACGAAAGTGGAGAATCCGCGATAAAGTCAGCTCCACGACATCGTCGAGAATCTTCCTCCTCCTCCTCCTCTTCTCTCGCTCTCGAAAAGATGTATACATGCTGCACACGCTTGGACAGTAAAGTCGAGTGCTCCGCTCCAGTCTGCAGCCTCGCGCACGCCATATCATCCATCTCTCTCGATTTCTAGCGATGGATGCGCTCCTCGTTAGTTTCGCGCTTGTCGCGCCCCGACTCTTTTTTTTTCTCTTCTCTCTGCCGCTGCAAAAAGAACATAGAGAGAGAGAGAGAGAGAGAGAGAGAAGTTTCACGTGTTCCGTATGCGTGCGGCGCATGCAGCTCGTTGCAGGAACTGCAGTGCGTGACCTAGTGCCGTTGCCGCGGCCGTTCTACCTGTAAACTAGGTCTTCCTCCTCCTCCTCCACCTCTCTCTTTCTCTCTCTTTCTCTCTCTTTCTCTCTCTCTCTCGCTCTCTCTCGCTCTCTCGCTTGCACTCGCGAATCGCGCCACCTTCTCCTAGAGATATACTCCGCGCGCGCAATAGCACCGTTGCGCTGGTAGAGGCCTCGAGGAAAAACACCGAGAGACGCTCGTCTCCCGAATATATACTATATATATAGATATACACTGTTCTACGGCTCATTGCTCCCTACTTCCTCTCTCGGCTTTTTCTTTTTTCCGCACCTTCCGCACCCGTATGAAAAATGCCCTCTTGTCTCGATTTATTTCGACGTTAGGCCTTCTAATGTGCACTCCCGGTGCCGCGAACGAGTTTTTTGCGCCTGAAGCTGCTGCTATACCAATGCCGCCGATCTATACCGAGTTTAATAGGCTTTCCCGGAAATTTTCGCTGACCGAGGCTTATTTCGCGTCCAGCTATGTACGTGCAACTCTATAACGGGGCTTTTTTCCGCGGCCTTTTCGAGGTCGATCTTTTTGGAATATATAGGCGCGCTCAGTTATGTGTGTAATGTGCAGCTCTCTTATGCTCGGAAAACTTTCCAATTAATTTTTATTTTTCGTCATTTCCATTTTCCCAGATATCACTCAATCTAATCTTTCATTATCGTCGTCCATACTATTATACATATTATACGGTTTACATGCAAGAATTACACAAGTTTTTCCGTACTAATTCTGTATATACATTTAATATATGTATCGCAGCTACATAATGCGGTGATGTACGTAACTCAAGTAATATACATGGAATGAAAGATTACTATCGAATCGCTCCGAGGATTATTCTGTAAAAAAAATTCCATTAATCAGAAGAATACAGCATGAAGATTTTTAATGCTATACGTATAGGTAAAAGATCGGCATGCGTCGTCGTAAACTAGTTTTCTTCCTTCATTCAACATCTCAACAGCACTTTCTAGTTCGCAGTACAACAATCTTGGTCGCGCAGCAGCAGCAGCAGCAGCAGCAGCAGCTCTAATGAATCCCAGTTTCACTCCAACAAAGTGAAAATGAAGCGCCGAAAACAGCGTCAGTCGTCGACTTCGTTGTCCCTTGCTTACTCGCGTCGAACTCGACAGGTAATTCACCTACAAAAGTTGCGAGCGAAAGAGTTACGGAAAGGAAAATGGCACGAGTAGCGAGGACTAGTTATGTCGGTGCGCGAGGGGAGAGCCGAGGCCGAGCGAGGCACTTGCAGCCAAACTGCTGCACCGCGCCAGCGAACGCGGGACTCCCCATGTAATAAACAGATGTATAAGCGGTGGGCAATTTTTTCGCTCTACAAAATATTATCGCCGCGCGCATTATACATGCGCATCGGGCATCGCGATAAAAGTGGCCGTGCGGTCCTTCATTATCTCGCGCTTGCGATCTCTCTCCTTACGGTCCTTACTGCGCGCGGCCTGCATCTTTTTCTCTCTCGATTTCCTCAAATTCTAAACAAAACGCGAGCCTCGTTCTTCCGCGAACGGAAAGTTTTGAGATCTCGAACTCTTGAAATATTTGAACAAATGCAGTGGCATGAATTTCGGATGAAGAGCAATATTATTTATAATACGATGATTTTCAATGTCAACGCTTGCTATTTTTTTCAAAGCCAAATACCGATGACGGCGAGGAAAAGCGATTATCAAGCTCGATATCGGGCCATAGTCCAAAATGCCGACTCGGCCAAAGCTCTCGCTGTCGTGCCCCGCTCAATTTTCACTCTTCATAAAAATCAAAACTGTAAAGGTGAAGGCGCGACGAAGGCGCGAGGTATAGGGAACTGCAGCTGCAGCAGCAGAAGTAGCCGCGGAACAAGGTTGCCAGCTTAGCTACAGCAGTCATTACATAAAAGTAGCCGCTTGCGCGAGGAGAGCTGGGGCTGTGTATATATACGTGTACAGCAGCGAGAGCAGCAGCAGCAGCAGCAGCAGCGCGGCCCACATTTGTCAATTGCGCGCGCAACTCGAGCGCGGCGCTTACCGTTAGAAGCGGATTTGTTTACGCGAATGTATATATACAGGAGCGGAGGCGAGCGGGGCCAGGGTCAATGTCTCCTATGCGGAACATCGACTCCATGGCCCCGCTGCACAAGAGCCCGTGAACATCGGAGCGCCGCCACCGCCGTCGTGGCTCGAACCTGGCTATACCAGCCTCGCGCACTCTCTTATTATATATACCTATATACACCTATACGAGGATAAAAACGAATGCGTCACGTGCGCGGGGAGCGTTTCCTTTTCAACTCTTCTCGCTCTTCTCCGCCGACTCTCTTTCTTTCTTTCTTTCTTTCTTTCTTTCCTTCTTTCCTACTATCGCGGAACTCCTACGATACTTATAGGCTGCTTTTTGTTTTTGACTTACTTTTGCGTTGCGCTTGTTGGCGGATGCTTTCGCTATGAGCGATCGAGCAAATTGAATTATTGCGCTTTGTAAGTGACTTCTTTGCAAGTCGCGGGATCCCCGAACATATAACGTGTCAGTCGAGTCGATGTTTCATAACTCTTTCTTTTTCCGGACCGGCTTTTGTAAGCACTGGATGTGCTTTTGAATATTCGCAATCATTCGGGTTGAATTTTTGTCTTTAAAAAATTAGATTCTGTTATTTTATATGCTGCTTTTTAATTTACCCATTTTGTAGGTTTTCGGGGATTTTTAATTTTTATGCGTGATATTTTGTTGTTGTCGTATTAAGTGATACGATAATTTTAGATATCGAAGATAATAATAAACGAGCTCACTAATAAATATTGTGTAATTAAAAAAAAAAGTACACGTACTCCAATGTAGAGATGGTATAGAATAAATTTGAAAAAAGATTATATTCTTTATACGTATATAAAAACTGTTTGAGCTATATAACAGATATATTTTTAACATTAAATAAATTCTTTACAAAGTATAATAAATTCAAGTCTTTATACGAAGGCAGACAATCTTCTTTAGACCGTATAAATTCAAGCGAATAGTCATGACTGTACAATATTGAAAAACTGAATGACACAATAAATAAATCTTAGTATACCTATAATGAAAGCCCATCGTAATCGTTAAATATTATTCAATAAGGATGTAATTAAAAAAGCGCAATTCAGCTTCTAAGCAACGAAACTATGTACGTGTTAGGTTTGTCGACAAAGCCAGCGAAAATCCCGACACGCAGCAGCGCTGCGAACGACAGCTACGTTACACGTAATGAGCACGCATGAAAGAAAAGGAAGCGAAGTGCCGTTAGGGCTTAGGGCCCGGGTCGCGCAATCGGCCCTATACTCGGTATATATATTATATACGTCGCGGGCTGCACGAACTCGGGGCCGAAAAAGTAAGAGTGTCTAGCGGGCAGGCGCAACTTTTTTCGGAGGGGAAGGCCCGCCACTCGCGCGCTGTGCGGGGCACTGCGGCGATCCCGGTTCCCTCTCTCGCTCTCGCGCACATACACACAGACACAGAGACACGGCTTTTGAAAAGAGAACCGCGTCGCGCCGTAGGTATGTACCGTTAACGCAGCGCTTCTCGCTGGATTTTCCCTTTTCACGGAGCAGCCGGCGCCGCTGCTGCCTCGTGCACGCGAGCCTACACCAAGAGAGAAGAGCCGATAAGCGCTGCCTTCCCCCTTGCGCGCAGCCTGCACACTCGTTCCTCTTCTCTTTTTTATGCCTACTCCGCTGCAGCCGGCCGGCGCTCCGAGTTTCGTCTTGTTTTTTTCCTCGCGTTCCGGGCCCACTTGCGCTTTAGCTCGCGCGCGGCTTTTCCATTTTTAAAGCCCGAGCGAGAAAGAGAGAGAGAGAGAGAGAGAGAGAGAGAGAGATATCGATCAAAGTAGACGCTCGCGCGCGCGCCCAATACGAGAAGAAAAGGGAATCTGACTCGAGGCCGTCTCCCGGTCGTTGGTCTCATCCGACAATTATTATGTGGGCCCAGCCGTATTCTCCTAAGCGTATCCGACTTTGGGTGCGGGACGTACGCATACGATAAGAGCCGAAAGCGCTCGGCGTGGGCACTGAATCACGGCAAGTGAAAATTCTCCTGGTATAGAGGCACACGCCTAAGAGGTGTATATATGTAGTGTATATGTTTAATAAAGAGGTGCGAGCCGGCGCGAACCGACGAGTAGAGCGCGGAGGACGACGAAATCAAGTTCAAAGAACCCGAGTGTCAATGACGGTCAAAGACCCGGCGACGCCAGGAGCGCGGCTCCCAAGGGGGGAACTTGCATTTTTAACCGAGGTGATCACGCCCGCGCATTTATACTATCTATATATACACACACCTTTACCGTAAACTTTATACGCTTTCGAGTGTATCTGGGGTCAAAAGACGGCTTTTTTTTTTCTTTTAAGGAAATTTGGCGGTGTTGGGTTATAGTGAAATTATATTTAACGTATATTTTAATAGGTTACCGATGAAATCGTTCTCGCTAATGTAGATTCACTATAGAAGATAAACTGCAGATAATGTTCATGTTTTTCGAGTATCTTAGATCACACCTATGTTGAAGGATTTCAAGATTGTTCATCTATTGTTTGATGAAACAAGTTTCAAATAAATAATTCAGAGTCAAGATTGTTCTCACTCTTGTATATTACGGAGCAATATCTTTTGCCTACATAGTAAAGCAGTTTGGGCTCTTTTCCGAATGTTCTCGAACTTGTTAAAGAGAAGAGCTAACAACATTCGTTCGTACAAACGGTATTTTTAAGAAGACCAAAATATAATCTACCGTACTTTACCTTACTCGAAGAGCTAAGTAGTTTGATAACTGTGATCAAGAATAGTCAATCAACGCAGTTATAAGTAGATAAGGAAAAGTTTTAAAAAAATATGTGTTGAAAATAACAGTAGAAAACTAAATCGATTTTGTCAAATGAATATGAAAATGATATTGCAGTAGCTGCAAATAAATAGTACGTTTGGGGTTTTTTTAAAAAAAGGTACTTTAAACTTAGATAAGAGTGAGTCGGCAAGTGTTCATGAACGATCGTTTGTCGACAATATAGTCCTTTTAGCATATCGCCGATAAGATTCCATTGAGCGGAGCCTCCGCTGTATCCTCCCTTCCCCGTTCGTCGTATCGTTAGCGCCTCGCTCTCCGCACGAGTACAACGGAATGCCCGGGGAATCCGCGCAAGATCGTACGACCGATCGGCCTTACCCGCACACGCGCATCCACGCGTATACACGCGCGCACAGGTACGCATTAGCGCGGATCTCTCAGCGGACGCGCAGCAGGGAGAAAGAGACAGAGAGACGGAGAGAGAAGAGCGAGTTTAAGCAGAGCGGTCGTCGACCCCCTCGTCCTGACAAAACACCTATGCGTGCGCATATGTACACATACAGCCATACAGACGCAGCTCTTGCGCATTGTGGAGCCGCGCGTGTGCGCCTCTGTGTGCCACTTCGCTGCTTCTTCTTCTTCTTCTTCTTCTTCTTCTTCTCCTCCTTCTCTCTTGGCCACTCTTGGGCCACTCGTATACGCGGCGAGTGCGTATCTCGCGCGCGCGCGCACACACGGAGACTCACACTGGGAGAGCACCGCTGGCGCGCAGGTTACAAAAGCGAACGAGGTGGACGGGACAGGAGGAGGAGAGGAGAGCTGCGTGCGTTAGCGCGACGACGAGAAATCGTAGGCGGCGGAAAGAGAAAGAGAAAAAGCGAGCGGCCACGCGGCGCCCCGCGCATTATACGCGCGCGCCTATACGGATAGACGAGCCGAGAGAGAGAGAGAGAGAGCTGTACGATATAACGGTCACACCGATCGCCCGATAAAGCTGTATAACTCGGCAGCTCTTTGCACGTGTGCGTCGTGTGCGTGTGTGTGCGTTCTAGGCATATACACTATGTATATATACGTATTTCGCGCGTTCTAGAAGAAGTGCAGCAACAGCGGCGGGCGAACTAGTGCAGCATCGAGGCCGCTCTACGCGTGTTGGTGCCTTCCCACCGGCGACTCTGCGCTGTCCCTCTGTCCCTCTGTCCCTCTGTCCCTCTGTCTGCGTCTATGTGTGCACACGCAATGAGGAACGGAGTGAGTGAGAGAGAGAGAGAGAGAGTGGGAGAGGAAGAGAGGAGGAGAGTCCTCGATGGCTAAGGAGAGTATTTTCAAGAGAGGTGAACGAACCCGCGGGGCCACCTTCTCTCTTTCCTCGCTTCCCCCGCTTCTCCCGCTTCGCTCGGTTCTCTCGCTTCTCTCCGTCTTGCGCTGCTCCGCAAAGTGTGCACCGCTGCAGCCGCCGAGACGTCGTGTCTTACTTTAAAACTCTCCACCAGAGAGAAGGAGAGAGAAAGAGATTGGCCGCAGGAAAATCTGCCGTTGCAAGCGAATTTTCCCCTCGTGCTCGTTTCGAGCCGAGCGAGCGAGCTCCAGCCGAGCTGCGACCGCGAGCCGAGCGCGATACGAGCGAGCGCGAGCCGGGGCCTCTCGCTTATACTTTATACAGGCCGTCCGCGCGAGAACGGGAAAATATGTGCCATTGACCGCGCGTAACCGCGACTCTCCGCGCTGCGCCGCTCCGCAGTTGTATAATTGCCGACCAGTGGAATGTTAAATAACAAATTGATGCACAGCTCGACAGGGATATACAAGCTTTGCTTTCGGGACGCGCTCGCGGCTTTCTTCTGCTTCCTGCACTTTTAGCACGGGCTTTTCGGTTTCTTCCGCGTGCACCGGCCACCACCATTTTCTCGTTTCTTCGAGTATTTTTATAGGGAAAATCGGATTCTTCTTCCTTTGGGCACGGATATAGAGAGTTTTCATTGATATATGTAGAGAATTAATGAATCCTGAGATGCATTGAGCGAATTTATACGGCTGAGGCTTTCGGCTTGAACTTTTCGTATCGATCGTCTGACCGGTCCTGGAAAAACCTACTTAAACAATGTAAACAGAACCCGAGTTTGATCGGACCGAAGCACGCGAAAGTTAGCATTTTGCACTGCATCATCGCCTGCAATATCGGTAAAAAATGAATGAAGCCAATGACGATTAGTATCTCAAGTAAAAACCCAGTAGAAAAGAGCTCTTTCAAATGTTATCGGTCTCGTAAATTCAAAAAGAAAAGAAAAGCTTAAGCTGTTAAAAAAAAAGTACATTTTTTGAACGTTGAAATAATAATGAAAGAGGAAGTACCTTCATGTAATTAAAAAAAATATTTCAACACAATAACTAATTACCAACATTTTAACAGTTTAAAATTGAAAATAGGTAATCCTTTGCTAAAATACACAACTTAAATAACATCATTAATTTTTACTATGTTATTATACATGTGTATATAAATATAAAAATATTAAGATTAATTCATTTACATCGGCTAACCGATTTGAAAATAAAAAAAAAAACACGTCTTTTCACGAACATATAAGTATTTCTTTCTCGTAAACCAATAATCATAATCACTTGAAAACTTGACGGATTTATGCGTTGATCAAATTTTAAATCGAGAAATATTTCAAACACCTTCCTATTACGTTTTTTGGAAAATACATTTTTTTGCCAAATTACAGTATGCATTTGTATATCTAATCTAGATTGGTTTCACTAAAAAGCTTCCCAATATCACGTGTGCGTAATACACGACTGCCACGCATCTAGTGAACGTAAGACGTATTGCGCAAGACGTATCCGTGCACACATAAACAAATTGAGCGAGCGAAGGCCTCGCGAGATCTCCGCCCATCATAAATCCATCGAAGCTTAGGTAATTCGCAAAGGAGCGTCGCCCGTCGCGGCCGCTCGAGAGTCTCGGTTGAGCTCGCGAAACAATGGCGCCAACTCTCGAGGCAGCTTACAGAGTAGCGTATAATATATAGAATCCGCGCTGGTCTATGGCTGCGCTGCCGCGGCGCGCTATTTAGGCCTCGAACAAAGGGCATTGCACTTATTTCCTGGATTATGCAGTTGGTCGGCGCGCGGCGGCGAGTCTCTCTCTCTCTCTCACTCTCTGTGCAGCGCAAGGTGAAGGTAAAGGTAAAATCTCTCCCTCTCTCCGCGCTCTGCTCTGTCGCCGTCGCTGCTGCCTCACGGCGAGCGCGCGTACACAGCGAGTTAGTAAGTAGTGCAAGCGTAAGAGTCTCGCTTCGTGAGGTCAGTAACCAGTTGGTGTTGTTCGCTGCTGCTGCCGCGGCGTTCCGTTCCGTTCCGGTTAGCCGCGCGCAGCTATATACGCGACCAATCGCTGCTGCTGCTGCTGCTGCTGCTGCCGATGAAACCACTTCTTCTCTCTTTCTGTAGCTGCTGCTGCTGCTGCTGCTGCTGCTGGTGCTGCTGGTGCTGCTCTATTCAGCTCCTCCCTCGCGACTCGACTGCCATTATTATGTAAAAGTAGCGCTCCATGGATATGCCGTTACCCATTCGCCAAAGACCATCAGCTTGAGATACCAACAGCTTGGGTCTGGGTCTTTGGCCTGCTTGGCACTTGCACATTATCCTTCGATATTATCCGAGATTATCCCAGGCCAAAGAGTGAAGGAGAGCTGGGAAAGTTGCCGCACCGTCGCGATGCTCCCTTTGCGCGAGATGCACCGCAGCACCGGCAACGGCTCTTCTGCTTCTCTTTTCCCAATAATGTAAAAAGAGATTATTTTGATGATTCGAAGAATATTATGTATAAGGCATAGGTAAGCGGTACTCGCAACAGCGAGCCGCGCTTCTTGCATTAGATGTTTAATGAACTTCGAGGTAATTGGTTGCGAAATCTCTTTTAGCCGCGCGCCAACGCTAAAAGGTAATCGTGAAACGATGTTTATCGTAGGATCTTTGCCACTAGTCGCGAGCGGCGCGCGGCGCATGTCGCAAGCTGGGTATCTTACCGCGGCAGTGCTGCTTACATAAGAACAGCTGCAGTTTCAAGTTCATTACCACGCGACAGCGACGGCAGCGGCGGCGGCGGCGGCGGCGGCGGCCCGATCTCGATCGAATCTTACGTAATTGTATTACACCGACGGCCGCTACCATTAACAGCGGATTATTTAACAACTCCTCGACGCGGCCTCTGACGTAGTCATTCTCCAATAAATATACCGCATATATCCCATATCTCGGTATATAATAAACGTGAAATATGGATGGACGTTGAGTAAAATAGCGATTTTGCGTCAATTAAAACGGAGCGGAGATTATATAATTCTAAAACTGTATTTTCTGTGTATGTAGGTATACTTATATTTATTTTCTTCAATAGAAATACTATAATTTTATAAAGGAATTAATTATGCGATTATTTCATACGAATAAGAATTAATAAGCCAATTGTTTTTTTGCTCCCGGCGGCTAAATCGATCACAAGTAAATCGCTGACAGTCGCAATCTCTGCCTAACGCAATTTTCCTTTCTAGTGGGTATATATGTCTACACAAGGCGGTAAACAACAAAGCTCGCTCTCGCCCAAAGTGCAAAGCTCGTTGAGCGGCGCGCGGGTGTAGCTCCTCGCCTCGGCGCACTCGTCGTTCCCGCAGCCGTGCGCCGTTACCGAGTCCCTCCGAACGATTATTATTAATCGCTGAGCCCTCGCTGCTGCGGGATTTTCCCTTTTCCGCGTCGACGCGGTATACGATACACGACGCACTCTTCCCCTCCACCTTGCGCTCCGTGCGCCTCGTTTTTTTTTCACGCCGCCACTGCCTCCTCTAATGATGTTTTTCTCTCTCGGTTTTTCTTGGGGCTATGCACTGCACACCGCGGCGCGCGCCGCAGCTGTAGAGAGATAACATCTGGACTCTCGAGCGGGGGCAAAGAGAGAATACGAGAGAGGAGGCAAGAAAAAAAGCTCGTATTCCGAGAAGACCTTTAATATAGCTGTATTGTACTAGGAAGAATGGATGCTCGCCGGGCAACAAAAAAAAGCACAGAGGAGAAAGAGTTTCTGTTCGCTCTAGAGGCTCGCGGCTGTGATTTTTGCGATGCGACCTTATCTTTTATGAGGTATCGGCCTGCTGGTGCAAATCGAACTTTACCTTGTAATTTATACGATCAATTATTGAATACTCTGAACGATTTATGTATGCGATTGGTATAGAAGGCGTTACGTTGCGATTGCGATGTAATCGCGGCTCGACCGGCGGATGGCTATATACGTGTATTATTGAATAAAAATCGACAGGTGGGTTTTAACGCCCTCGCAACGGTAGTGAGCGGATCCAGAAAAAGGTTTAGGGCTTCGCTTCTTGCATCCCCGCGCGGAAAACAAAAGTTGCGATGAGAATTCCGGTTTCCTGGCATTGCGATAATACTCGCTCACGCGCACCGGGATATTATCATGCTATAGCATTTCATTGGCATGGTTTCGACATTAACAACTCGCATTAGGTAATCATCCTCTTTTTGCACTATTGAACCATAAAGTTTGGCATATCGTGCGGTCAGTTTCGGGAAGTTCTACAATAACAAAGTGTAACAGGCTGACGCCAGCGTTTTGTTATGTCGAAACACTATTGCAATTGCATGCGATCATCGTCTTCTTACCTCCTTTTTGTACAGCTACACTTGGTAGCGAGGATACCTAGATGCTCTAGAAAACTCTGTAATTTTTATACATTTAATATAATGCAACAGGAACGGTTAATGAACATCAGGAATATTATGGAATCGAGTGAGCTTACCTAGTGGAAGCCATCCCATTTATATAATCACGGCTATTTTTATTCTTACTCGAATACAGTTTGTAAATTGCTAAAAAAGTAATCAATCGTATCTGCCTCGCCATCCCGAAACATGTATACCTATATCCATTATATTTTTACCGTTCTTTTCGAGCATCGTTTCTCAGAGTTCGTATATATATATATAGCATAATGAATTCATAAAGACTCGGTGCACGAGTGCCGCAACGAAAGAAAAAGTTTCGAGAGACAAAAGCGCATTGATCCGCGCGGCTCCTCGCAGCGACGAAATATTCCGTCGTCGCGAGGGGCTTACATACAGCACTGAACGAGCGACGAAGAAAAAAAGCCAAACAGAATAGCGTGCGTCTGGTTACGCGTATACATATCGATATCTTGAAAGAGCCATTCACGAGCTATGCGGGCTCGTGTAATATATACACCCACATGCGCATTATGCCCACACGTTTCGCGCCTCTACATCGTCGCGCGCATGCACGGACCGGCTCATCGAAAATAGATTTTCAACCATCGGCGAATAATGTACCTTGGCTTCGTATTATTCACCTTCGCTTCGTAAAAGATTGCGGAAAGCCTAAAGTTTACGATGCGTTATTTATTGAGAAAGTTTTTACTGTTATATAACGATACCATGCTGCTGATTGTAAACGAATCTTTTTATAGCGGTACAGATTAGCGAATTGTAATTATATTTAAATGAATGCTTGTTAATTATTTACAGAGCCAGCTTCATAGCTAAATTTTAAGAAATACACGCGATTGCTGCTGCGTATACAATCACGAAATAAAAGCGTTTACGAATAAGAACGATCATAGCTCCACTTAAATAGCTCAACATCGGCCAAAACAAATTTCCATCCATCGTCGCAAGAGACTAAGAAGCAGCCTAATCCGGTACACGTAACGAGATTCAAGAGCATGAATATAACGATGTAGGATGAGACGTCGCGAGAGCAATCGATCGCTCGGTGAGTTGGACGCCCGCAAAAGAAATGTATATCTGTTTGGCGTCGCGTCGGCGGGTTCGCGCGGTTCGGGCGCTCGTTCATATCTCCTGCGTCTCCTCCCGGCGGCGAGTTGGCGTCATCGGCAGATCTGAATTTCAATGGACGTCAGGCGTGGCGCTTATGCTATATATGGGAGCGCATCTGCCAGCTGGGCGATCGGCCAGAGCTCACGAATAATCGCGACAACTAAGTGGTTTTGTCGCGGTTAGCTCGGTTCTTTATGGAAGGAAGATTGCCTCGCTTCGTGCTTTTATGTCTTTGGCTTTTATCAATATTGCATTCGAAATTCGCTGGCCGAATCGCAGAGAGATGACGTTCGATCGAAGTTCATAAAATTTATTAATATTTAATGAATATAAAAATTATCAGCTTGATTATAATAGATTTTTTGCACGTTGCATCCGAAAATTGCTTACCAGAATATAATAGGTACACGAAATACGTTCACCATAACAGTTCGTCTTAAGTTGTTCGCTTTTACCGTTACCTCAATATTTAAGAAATGTTTGCACGGCTTATATACGATAAACATTGTAGATATTAACGAAAAAATTGATGATGAATTTCATTGAGATCGAAGTTAAATATGTAGAAAACAATCATTTTTTAAATAGTGTAATTTTGAAAAAAAAATTTATTCCGATACACATTTGCAGAAAAAACGAACAAAAACACTTTGCAAATAAAATATTTGCAAGTGATACTGGTCATGCTTTCATCAGCCATACCCGTTGTGCATCTCGTACCAGATAGTTTCTTTTTTCAAAACACCACTTCTTTCGTTTCTCGGTATTGTCCGTCTATGCGATTAGTGAATCATCCCTCCGCAGACTTAACCAGCATCGGATTCTTTTTGTCCTTGACGCGTCTCACCAGCTCCCTATATATAATTTTCTTCAATAACGTTCGCATACATTTTATTTTGAATAGCTCCAAGATTCCAAATGTTGATGCACGAAGACAATATCAGAGATAGTTCGTTATTACCAGTTCCTCGGATAATTCAAAGCCATACAACCGGACGACGATCAAAGTGTGTACAAACATACCGATACAATAGACCAGCACAAATCGATAGACCGGTCAGTCCGCGAGCGGAAGAAAATGCGTCAGCCTTAGCTCATATACACACAAGCGCGCCATGGCCGAACACGCAATTTCTCCTGGAACCCCTGCAGGCCGACGCAACCTCCGTTATACAAAAGCAAACGAAAGATCCTCGCCTCCGGCCTGCGCACTGCACGCAACCTTCTCCCTCTTATGCACACGCACACACACATATACGCACACACATAACGCTCGTTCTCGAATTAGGCGTCCCGAGTTTTTGTCGATCGTCGCGAAACTGCACCGTCGCTCGCGGTGATAGCAGCTCCGCATGTGTGTGTGTGTGTGTGTGTGTGTGTGTGTGTGTATTTGTACGTGTGCGTACACTCGCCTCGGGGGCAATCGACTCGCTCTGCACGTGAGACACGCGCGGCTGCTGCAGCAGCAGCAGCAGCGGCAGCAACACCGACGCCGGGGACTTCTATCACTGACCCGCTTTCGTGCATGAGCGGCGGCGCGCGCGCGCGCGTGTGTATGTGCGCAGTGTGACCTTAAATCCATTTCGTTGCGCCTGCCGTGGATTTTTAGCCTCCGAGACTACAGTTCAAGTGATTGAGAGATTGCACTCTGCTGTCTGTGTGTGTGTCTGTGTGTGTATAGATATAAGTCGTAGACCGCGGGAACGACGATCGAGACTCGCGTGTGCACTGATAAAATGTGCCTGATAATAATCGATGCTTTGGAAAGACCTTTTCGCGGACCCTTGTTGCGGATGACTTGATTCCTGCCGTAGGCTATGACATTTGATTTTTTCTCGTTCTGATTCTGATTCTGCTCGCCTGTGTAGTGGCAGCGCGAGACTCGAGCTTTTTCTCCAATGCTTATCGAGATTCGATTTGGAAACTATTTTCGTTGCAGATTCTGCCAATTCATATATGCGGTTAAGAGAACGATCCAATTGGCGAGAAGGAATTCGTTTTGATTTGGGTCATCGATTCGATTGGGATTCGTAAATAAATTTAAATGCTTATTATTGCAGACTGTCCGAGAAAATCCGATTACGTGTGTCATATTTCAAGGTCAAATAGGTGCTATTGTTTTTTCAAGGTCAAATAGGTGGTATTGCTTTTTTGTTAAATTGGATTACTATACATTTAGAAGATTATGTTTTGTAATAATAAAAACATTATGATTCTTTATCGTGCTATAGCAGTTTGATTTTATATTACATATCTATTGGAGTGGTTTTAATTTCATTAATTTCTTTTAGCATTAGATATGACAGGAAAATGGATACTAGTTAGGAGTTTGCAGACTCAAGCTCAATCATACAGCATACGATTCATCAAAATATATGAGACGATACGAAATTCATCATTCTATAATATCACGCAGTTGCGATACGCAAGAGAAGCGTCAAAAGTCGTAACTGCACTTGCGCTGTCGATGACACGTCGAATGATTCACCGTGAATCTGGGCGAAACCATGAACTTGGCGGGGAGTAGGAGGAGGGCAAAAACCTCGATCGCGTGTAAAACGTAAACAGCCGTCACCTACTCCGAAATCGTTTATACCACGTCAGGCGGGACATCGCGTCGACAGCGAGGGAATTTCCGGAAGTACTTTCTTCTCGCGCCTATGATATCATCGGCCCCCAGCGACAAAAGAAATCACCTCGTTTCTCCACAACGTCGAGTCCAGCAAAAAACAAAGGAAATTTCGTGCAAGAAAATGCCGAGAGTCCCCTTCCAACGACCAAAAAACCCAGAACTCTCTCGCTTGCGTGGAAATTCAAGAGTGAATTTCGTAACCATCACCTCGAGTCCCAAAAAAACACGCGGAGCCAGAAATGAAGAAGGAGCAACAGCAACAGCAACAGCAGCAACAGCAACAGCAACAGCAACTGCGATGTACCGCTAGGTAACAAAACTTTCGAAAGGCTCGCTTCTGATGATGATGATGATGATGGCGACGGACGCCGAGAGGAGCAGAAAATCAGAAAACGTACAGAGGAGAGAGAGAGAGAGAGAGGGAGAGAGAAAGAGAAAGAGAAAGGGAAAGGGAAAGGGAAACGGAAAGAGAGAAGAGTCTCGGGAGCGAACGACCGGAGAAAAGAGAGAGAGAGCAAGAGAGCAATCACCTCTTGTATAGGAGAGTAAGGACGAGAGGTACTGGCGGCGGCAGAGAAGTAGAAGAAGAAGAAGTGAGAGAGAGAAGCGAATTCGATCTCCCGCGACGACGGAGAGAAACCGAAAGAGACGCGAGAATGGAGACTAAATTGAGCTTATATATATATATATATATATATATGTACGTAGGTACGTAGATACATGCATGTGGCGCGCGCGCAAGACCCCATAAGAAAAGTGGCGGCTGCGGGACGGGGAGGGGGGAACGCGCGCGCGAATACAGGGTGAAGAGCCAGTGGCCAACGACCCCGAGCTCCCAACTCTCCCAGCCGCGCTCTTCTTGCCTTCTCTCTCTCTCTCTCTCTCTCTCTCTCTCTCTTCTACACGCGATTTCCCCGCTTAAACCTCGCTGTTTAGGCCTGCGTATACCTATGCAAGAGTCTCGAAAGCGCGAAAAGCTATGGGCGAAAAATTGTCTGGGTATATGTGACTCCAACTAATCAAGGACGAGGAGCGAGGAGAGCAGCAACGGGCATTTTCGGAGGTCAGTAACCAGCGAGAGGGCGTCCACAGAGAGAGAGAGAGAGAGAGAGAGAGAGAGAGCGAAGGAGCGCGTATAGCTGGTAGGAAGTACCGTTGTGCAGGCAGGCAGGCAGGCAGGCAGGCCAGGCTCTCCTCTGCGGCGTGTCGATGGGGAATGTTGAACCGGCGCTCCCTCTCTCGCGTTCTCCTGCACTGCCGCCGCCGCCGCCGCCGCCGCCGAGTATGTTGTGGAGAAAGAGAAGCAGCCGCGCAGCGAAGCGCGCGAGCCAACGAACGAGCGTAGGGAGACGAAGGTGAGCGGAGGAGCACGAAGGAGAGAGAAAGAGAGAGAGAGAAGCTCACTCTACTGCTGTGTAGTGTACTGTACATATACGTGTATGCGCCTGGGCCATTGCTCTCTCTCTCTCTCACTCGCTCGCTCGCTCACTCTGGTTCTCTTTACTACTATATACCTGCCGGATGAGAGGAGGAGGAGGAGAGAGAGAGAGAGAGAGAGAGAGAGAAGCACTACGGCCACATCGGAGCCGCTCACCTATAGGCTCCTCAGTACGAACCACGCGGTCCCCACGAAAACAGCCGGTCTGTTGTGTGTCTCTTCTGTAGATATATAATACGCTCACGATACATAACCGAACGGAACAGAACCGATCCCTCCTATATTATTACACAAACTTCTACTATATAACCGGACTCGAACTTGTACAGTAGTAGTAAGGGATCGCGTTCATGCCGGCACCGCAAGTTAAGCTTAGCCTCGCATCAACAAGTGTTCTTGACCCTCGACCGTCTACTCCTACATTTAATTTTAATTCTACAGTGCAGTGTTGTTGCACTCGATCCTCGACGATATCCATACTCAAGAAGATCTGTTGTTATTGTTGTTCTACCCCTAGTATATTTGCTGTTGTTGTTCTGTGATCATCGATATATATATTTATATATATATATATACATATAGCGATCTCGTGCACATACTCGTCCGAGAGAACTGTGGTGCAGGAGGTTCACCGGTCTACGGAGGTGGTGAGGTGGAGAGAGAGGAGAGCGATGACTGCGAGCACGAACGAGGAGATTTGAGTGATTCGAGTTGGGTTTACCAGCGGAGAGGAGCTTACGAGTTACAAACACGGAGGCTACCCTGGCTGAGCGTCGTCGCGGAAGTGATCCAGCCGCGAGGAAGGTGAGTCTTCACTTCTCTTGTTCTTATTATTTATCATAGTTGTACCATTGAAGGATGGTATAAGATTCGGTATAAGGTGCAGTGTAGGGATTTAGGTATATGTAGGAATGATACTTTCATATGGTTTTACCGATCGATCGAGTTATGGTACCAGAAATCGGTTCCACTTATAAAGGGGTTACATTCTTAATGAACGGTGTGGTCCACGTAACCGAGAAACTTCTCGAGTTTTCTCGGATGACGAGTTTCGAGGGCAGCTCTCTATGCGCGCCTGTATACCAAGTGCGACGCATCCGATCGATGACCTTGATTCCACTTCCTCGTTCATCGGACACGCATCCGATCGACAGGAACAGCAACTGCTGTTGATGCTGCTGCTGCTGCTGCTGTGACGTAATGGCGCCGGGATCGCGCGATTAAGCAAACGCTTTTCGTCGTACAGAATACACCGAATATTAAGAATCTTTGAATTGTAGGAGGAATTATATGCTTTTTAAAGTCCAGGGCTCTGAACTCGATTTTCACATCTCGTATCTATTTTGGATTCCGATTCCGTCTCTTTTATGCTATTATATGTTTGTGGAACAAGTTCGACAGCTGCAGTAATTATATAAAGTTTCATATAAAATCAAGTATATCGTCATTCAAAAATGAAAATTGGGGTAACTAAAGCTTGAAATAAATAATATGAAATTGAAGATATGAGATCTTTCGCGAAGCCATAAAAAGAGTTAGGAATCTAATCGGCTTGTATTAAAGAGTCGAGGGCCGCAACGCATTGCTCCACCAACAATTCCAAGGCTGTCAATTGCTCGATTTGCCCGCACTCGACGCAGAATCGGCCGTGTATATATGCGTGTGCAGTATACATATATATATATATATATATATAAAGGCGGAGAAGAGAAGGAGAACGCGCTCGAGCTCGCTCGGAGCGTTAAGGTCGAAAAAGGACATTGACCTTGAGAGTGCCGTGGAGCGCCTCGCTCGTGCCGCGCGCGCCACTGCGCTCCGACTCTATCTATATATATATACACACACACAGACACACATACACACATGAAGGTGCTCTCGAAGCGCGTAATTTGCGCGAATTTCCGTCTTATCGCTTTACAAATGACAACTGCACAGGCCTTATCGGCGCGCTTGTTTATAATCGGGTTGCCTTTTTGTAGTTGTTTTGAACTGAAATTGTTAGTAAAATTTCAGATCGAACAAAGAAAAAAATACAACGCACTTTGAAATCTAGTCTTGCAAGCAACAAAGTAGCCGAGCGAATGCACGAGTTGCTCTTGTATAACACACTTTTAATATTGTATCGCATCGAGAAAAGGGAAGAACTTTTCGAGCACCTTACTTCGAGAGTCTCGAATACAGATATTCTATAGGCTCGAGTTGTCAAAATGCCTCCGAAGTGTGGCTAAAGTACAGACCCCTGAGCCGATCGTCGGGTCGAAATACGGGAGGAAGAGCCGAAAAAGTAAAAATTCAGCACGATCCGCGCACGCGGTGCTTTTCGCCGTTATATGCGCCAGCCCCGCGTCGATCCCGCCATCGATAAAAGCGCGCCTCGGCCGGAGAACGATAATGAAAGGAAATCGAGAAGGGAATTTCGTTTCTCTCTCTCTCTCTCTCTCTCTCTCTCTCTCTCTCCTTTCCTTCGCCTTATACCATCGCTTTTTTCCAAAGACTCTCGCTCCCTCTCTCTTTCCTTTCGCGGCAGAGGTTCACGAACTCGTTACGGGCCCCTCGTCTTCTCCTCATTCCTATCCTCTCTCGCTCTCTGTCTCTCTCTCACTCTCGTCCACACACATTATGTAGCTGATGCAGAGAGTCGCGTCGGGGCGAGCGAGGCGAGCAGAGGCCAAGCAGCCCGAGAGCAAGCACCGTTAAACACACGTATTTCCTAATATGACATAACGGTGGTTCCGTATACACTCGCTCTTTCTCTTTCTCTTTCTCTTTCTCGCCTCTCTAGCCTCCCCCGTCCACACACTCTTCTCGCTCCTCCGCCTTCCTTTTCATTCTCGCTCTTCCTCATTGTGTTCCTTAGACCGATACGCCACACTCGCTCACGCCTATGCGACGTATACATATACTTTTCGATTTTTTCAGAAAATAATAATAAGCTCGCTGTACGCCGGGAAAATGGTAAAACTAAGAAGATGTCAGAATCGAATCGCGAGGACAATTAATTTTATGTACAATACTTTGTTTACATTTTGGTCAATGTTTCACTCAATTATGTAAATGATAAATTAAAATTCTATTTCTGAACTAATCGAGTAAATGCTGCATTTTAATCATTGCACTAGTTAATATATATTGAGCGTTGTGATCTTTACGTATGAAGCAAGGAAGAAAGAAATAAAAGCGATAAGGGAACGAAAGGGCATCGGCCGGAATATAGAAAGAAAAAGGGGTTTAGCTCGAGAGGGCAGATATACATACAGTGTGTATATATATATACATGTATATATGTATGTGTGTGTATCTATATATATATTAGTGAAAAGGGAGTTAAGGAAAGCGAAGAGGGAACGAAAGAGAAGCGAAAAATGCCGTTATTCGCGAGCGCTGCCCCGGGCTTCCGGTCTCTCTCTCTCTCTCTCTTCTCCTCCTCCTCCTCGTCTTCGTCTTGTTCGAGCGCGGCTGCATGCACGATCCATTCATCTCGTGTGCGCGCGTGGCACGCGTGCCTGCATAGCGCTCCCCGACTACATAGCATCCTTGGCATATAACCCTTTCGGACCATCTCTCTCTCTCTCTCTCTCTCTCTCTCTCACTCTCTTTCGGGGTTGCAGGTATACGAGCAGCAGCAGCAGCAGCAGCAGGCTTGGACGACTAGTACCGTTCCTTCCTCGGCTTTTTTGTTATTTCATTATTACTACGCATTTTTTACTTCCGCGATGACAGGGTTCCGGGGCGAAAGGACACGCACCGTATATTTCGCCGTATGTAGCTGTACAACAGTTTTTTTTTCTGGAAATAAGAGACTTTTTTGGGTTGGGTTAAGAAAGGCTCTTTGTGGGTGGATTAGAGGGTTCGAAAAGGGTTCGATGAGTTAGAGAGAGGAGAGAGAAAGAGAGAGGACTCCTCGATAGCTGCCGGATATAACTGTAGTTGCAGGGAGATGCGAAGCTGCAGCAGCAGTCGGGATTTGAAGATTTGTGTTTCCTTACGGTGAATTGCTTTTGTAAGATGCAGGGATTCGGGGAATCGCTGTAGTCGATCGGGAGTAGCTCATGGTATTACGAACAGTTGGGCGGAGCCTTTTTGTGTATATCTTGAGCTGAAATTTCATCTATCGAAAGATGGATTATTGTAAACTTTTTCAAAATGGGACATAATTCAAGTGCCAGTTTAGGAAATTGCAAAGCCATAGTAATCGGCTTTTTTAAAAATCAAGTCATACGATGTTAATTTAATGAAAATAGAAATTGAAAGTATTTTTCGTTTTTTGGCAATACATTTGCTGTTTGAAAAAAATAAATTAATTACTGTATAGGAAAGGCATTTTCACTTTTAAGTAACTAAATTAAAATATATAATATGTATTCATTAAAAGCAAAAAGCGACACGAAACCTCTTCGAAAATTGAGTCCCTCTCTGGCGCAATCATCGATTGATTAATTAAAAGGCCCGGCGGAGAAAATGCGTTATAATCGTCACAGATAAGGGATCTAAATTATACCACTCCGGGAAATCACTCTTGCTTGTAAGCTCGCGCAGGCATATATACGTATTTATAGAGAGAGGTACAGAGAGAGAGAGAGAGAGAGAGAGAGAGAGAGAGAGAGAGAGAAGAAACAAAAAATCAGAGGGAAGAGAAGGAAGAGTAAGCACAAAGCGATAAGGAGGAGACATTTAAATTTGACTCGCGTCTCGTCGTCTGTACACACACACGCGCACACACACATCGCACACATGGAAATCCAGGAATTCCACAGCGCAGAAGCAAAGCAGCAGCAGCAGAAGCAGCGACTCGCAGATACATACATGTATACATGTATAGAGGAATGAGCCGTGCGCAGGTGTGTACAAATGTGACATAACGGTATCGCGGCACTCTCGGCTTCTCACTCGCTCTCACACGTGTCTCTCTGCAGTATGTGTATATATATACCTATTGTGTCTATATACCGACGCGCATGTGACGAGTCTTTTCGTGGGACGCAGAGAGATAGAGAGAAAGAGAAGGAGGGAAGCCGATTTATTGGAGCGGTCGTTGCACCTTCAACACCACCAGCGACGAATCCCCACGAGCTGCGGCCGAGAAGTCAAGACCCTGAGAGTTTCGCGCGAGCGACTCTATGCCTTACACTATCCTCGGCCGTCTCTTTCTCTTTCTCTCCCGTTCTTTGGCCTGAGCTAGAAAACGTAGGGAGAGGAAGAAGGGGACGATTCTCTCTTTCATCCGCGCGCGAGCCTTTGCAGTACTGCAATAGGATCTAGGCGCATGGATGCACGCGCATTTTGCTCCCCTCGCGGAGAGCTCTGACTCCATTGCTCGGCTCGTTAAAGAGCATTTGAAATTCAACGCTTTGCGCTGTAGAGCGGCCTTTTCGGACCTCGACGATCGCGACATTTTTCCGGCATTTTCAAAATAACGAGGAGAGAAAAACCAATTGGACACTTTGGAAAATTTTGACACTGGAACATGCTCCGCATAGACGATTGATATTCCATCGTCACCGAACACACGTGGAGAAATTAATTGTACTAAGACAAACGCTCATTTGAATATATAATACCTGTCCATCATTTCAATGGTTCATCAAAACACGAGCGAGTACAAATGCTTTGTGCGAATCATCGCCCAAAGCAATACGTGCTGGACCTGCTGCTGGTCGATGGGGCAAAAAACTTACAGGCTTAAAATCGTCAATTCAAAAGCACGCACTTCCACCTAACACTCTATTAAATATACGGACTTGAAGAAAAAAAAAAGATTCATTCACTCGACACCGCAATTAGAACTTGCCTTTATCTCTTCTACGAACAAAAGCAATTTCTCAGACAAAACATCGCTATACCTTCGTTCAACGGAATACTTTAGAACAAAAAAAAATGATTCTTCAAAGTATCAATTAATCACGAATGCGAGAGTCATTTCAAACCTTTTTGCTAAACTAAAATCAGCGAGTGTACTGTTGATTCGCCGGTATCGTAAACTAAGCCAATATGAAAAATGAAACTGTTATAATCCGTAATCAGAACTTGCTACAGCTACATAATTAAAATCAAGGTTCTCGGAGATATGCGCCCAATGCATTAGACACCATCGCATAATAGCTAAGAGGTAGAGGTAGAGGTAGAGAGAGAGAGAGAGAGAGAGAGAGAGAGAAGAGAAAAGGGCGATAACTGGGCAGCAAACGTCGAGGTCTGCCGCAACCGATCAGGAGCCGCGCGCAGCCGAGAATCCAAGCCCGAGCGCGCGACGGTGTATATAAGAGAAGCGCAGCGCAGCTCGTGAGGCAGAGAGTCGGTCTCTTCGTCTCTTGAGAGAGAGAGAGAGAGAGAAGAGCGAAAGGAGTCAATGACCGTTCTACATTGACGCGCTTGGCGCGCGCGCGGCAGTGGCCCCGAGTCTCTCGGCTCCGCTCGCCTCTCTTCTCTTCACTGCTGCGCGCACACACACACAGACGCAGGCACTTGCGCGGCGCACAAAGACCGATGCAGAGAGAGTCGGTTGAGTTGACTCGGCTAAAGTCACGGCCAGTCCTCGGACTGTGAGATTCTCTTCCCTTCTCTTCTCGCTTCTCTCTTCTCTCTTCTCCTCTCGTCTCGTCCTACTATATACTACTGTACATCGGACTTGTCTCCTGTGCACGCCTAGATCCCAAAGCGCACCAGCAGAAGATATTCGATTATGGCTCGAACCGATGCTGCGCCCCTATACACGTAAAAGATCGTCGATTTGGAAGTTCACAGGTGCAGAGGACCAAGAGCTTTCCAGAAGAGCGACGGTTGCGCAAGGCCTTTTGTTGCGCGGCTATTATGCGTATACGGCGGCTGCGATAGCTCGTGATACATAACGATATTACGCGATCGCATATATAAAAGATCTGGTTTTTTGATAATCGTGCATTTTCGCTTTGTTGGCCGTTACACGGCGTAAGTATAATATAATACACGCTGTGCGGCCGACTTTGCCTGCTACGTAGCAGCTTCGATTTAAAAACTTTCACGCGCGCGGCATGATACTTTGATAAATATTGCGAGTGAATGCATGCTTCCTTGTTTGTACTTCTATAGGTATACACGCGTAAGAGTGTATGCGCTTTAAAAGCGACTTTCCTCACGAGGTTTTGGGTAAACAAGCGCGTCCTGGACAAATTACGAAATCGACTCCAATTTGTCAGTTACTCAATATATATACATACAAACATAACCGCGACGTGGCACATTAATTATCTCCATCGATGATTCTACAACTCGTTTCCTTTCTTCCCAAAAAAACATGCTTTCGATATAGAAAAAAAATTCCACTCGCTCCAAAAAAAAAAAAAAAAGGAAAAAGAAAAAATGAAAGAAAATAGCGCACCGCAGGCGCACGCAATCGAATCGCAAACTGCATCGTCAAGCCGCTGTCCCAATTCGTCAAACTCTCTAACAGTCTGCGGAACGCATTTTCCTCGTCTCCCCCCACCCAAGCGGCATTCTCTAGCCTTTGCACACATACACGCACAATTCGGTCTGTTAGAAGCGAGAAGCCATAAGAAGAAGAAGAAGAAGAAGAAGAAGAAGAAGAAGAAGAAGAAGAAGAAGAAGAAGAAGCAGGAGGAAAGAGCGGAGCGATTTAGCGCGATAAGCAGAGAAGTGCAGCGCGGCAGTGGCGGGAGCGTCGATTGAGTTCAAGCTCGAGTTCAACGCTTCGCGGCATTATATAAGGTGAAAGGCTGACTCGAGGCTGGCATTGACATTGGATAGTATAGTCGGCGGCGGCTATACGGCAACTCGCTTCCCGAGACTCGACTCAATGCGGAAGCGATCCGCGAGCCGAAGCCGCGCAAGCGCTTATTTCATCTCTTTCGCAACATCTATTCAGCTGCTGCTCCTGCACGTGAATCATTAACGTCATCGCGCTGCTTAATATGTTTTCTTTTTCGACACTTTTTTTTCTTTGTCCTTTGGTTTTTTGTAGCACGCGCGTGCACTTTTTTGTGCGAGGGACCATTTGGAGCGCGGCTTTATCTGACTAGTCATGCAAGGTTGAATGGAATCTTCGTATTAGACGTCATTGAGGCGCTTTTTTATTGTTTCTTTTTTTTTTGGCGGTTGATGTACGCTAGAATTTGATGTGCTCGATTTTCACTTTTGTTTCCGATTTGGCACTATAGTAAAGAAATTGTGCCACTGGTACTTGCGTTTATATAGTTAAAGAAATTTTGGATTACCGAGATGTAGATTTTTCGCGAACCTTATTGGAAAATATATTAAATCAAATTGATTTTACAATAAGGTGTAATTTTGTTTAAAAATTAAAACAAACGATTATTTTTATCTCTCCGTAATTCATATTTAATTTCATATTTTCGCATATTGTCATTGTCTGTTGTCATCATTTACAAAACTCTAGTATCAAGAAACGAAAATTTCGCATTTACGAGTATCCTCTACTTACATTGAAATTAACTGTTTTAAATATATAATAATGCATTGTAGTTAATTTTATTGCACATGGAATTGCAAAAAAGACACGATTAAATTCTCAGCATCAATATCGACTAAAAATTACAATGTTTATATTTTTTTTCCAAGATGAATAGAATCGTCTAGAATGTGCGAAAAACGCAGAAAAGAGACCGAAACCGCGAGGCTCGCTACTCGCGCGTTCGCAGCCAAAGTAGAAAAGTTCTCGCTCTACATACCGGACGACACTTGGCCAGTCCGCTGCATCCATTTTCTCCCGGTCGCAAACTCTCAGGCGCGCGCACGCATTAAAATCGAACGAAAGTTCCGGAGGCGCGTGTCACAGCTAATGTGCACGACTATATGCACAAACCAAAAGTTAAAGAGTAGTAACAGCGAAAAAAAATCGAAAATAAAAGAAACTATACCAACCATACTAGCTGGAGTCGGCTGCGCGAACCGCGCCTCTGGCTAAGTCAGGTATAATGGGAAAGGATGCCGCGTGCCGGTTAAATAAAGTGTGCTATTACAAAATGGGTTATGCAGCGGGCCGCTTGAGTTCGATGAACCTCCATGGACGAGGCTCTCGGTCGCGCGCGCGCGCCTTACCTCGGCCTTACCTCGGCCTTACCGCCGCAGCCGCAGCCGCAGCCGCGAGAGAGTTTCGAGGCGAATCGTGACGTGTCCGACCGTACGCAAGTCCCCACTACTACTATATCTCGGCCGCTTCTCTTCTTGCGTACGACCGCTCGCTGAGACCGACCACTTGTTCTTCTTGGCCCAAGCCTCATGCCGAGACGTCGTTCGATGCTGCTGTTGCTGCTGCTGCTGCTGCTGCTGCTGCTGCTGCTGCTGCTTATTCACTCGAATGCTTATGTGCAGCCTGGCTGATGACGTGAGGCGCGCGCGTGCGCATCAATCATGGAAGTGTACTTTCGTTGATGCCGGAAATCGGAAACGGGGACGTAGTTTCGGTGTACGGCGCTCGAGCCGGACTCACCAGTATAGTTCCCGATTCTTTTCTTTCCATGTCAGATGCTCAAATATTCAACTTCTAGTTATTTATATTTTACGAGCTGAATTTCGTACATTCAGGAGTTAAGATAAAAATTACCTTAAAGCACAATAGATTTCTCGTAATAGTTAAATTCACCTTAACTCTAAATTGTTCTAAATTAATTTTTCTCTTTATTTTTATATAGTTTAGTACGATAGTCAAAAGATCTGTATCAAAACAATCTCGATTAAAGAATACGTATCTCTCAAAATTCGCAATTATTACGATAGAAAATCTCGTGATACATTAATCAATATATATATATATATACGCTTAGCAACGTCTAGACCGTACGTTACGAAGTCTCAAAAAGAAAGAAACACAATAACCCGGCGACTCTTTTTATTTTCAAAAGCGAATGACCTGACAGATTCTTTTTTCCTTTTCTTTTTTTCGTTGACATGTCCACAAAACGAGCGAGCGCTTCGGGTTTTGGCAAAGTAGAGAGTAATAGGCCGGGCCGGGGCGAGTTCGTCGACCTCTGCCAATCTGCCGTCCAAGGCTAGGAAAGAAAAAAATACAGAGAGGGAGAGAGAGAGAGAGAGATATTTGGGAATTCAGAGGCGTGTGCGCGTGTGTCGTTAATGGCGATCGGCCGAAAACTTGCCCTTGGCTACGAGACTCGCGTGAGCCGCGCGTGCGAACACCGATTGCACACTGAAACTGGCTTGGCTTATTAATAGGTGCGAGTCTTTTCAAAAATAGTCGCTCGAGCGTGTCGTTAATTTTATTTAGCCGTTGCGTTCACCTTGGAGTTTATGTATGATCGTCGATCGATGTATCGCTCCTTAAGGTCAATGTATAACTTTTTTTTTTTTTCGATACCAGCGTGCGGATTATCGCATTTGGCGAGAAAGGAAAGATCGCTGAATCGAAGCTGTGACTTTTACATATTCGATGTCGTAGAATTATTTATTGTTTTTCTTTTTATGTCGAACGATTTCACTTTTGAAATATGCAATCGGTATAACCTAGTGCTAAAGTGCTCGACCCAAAAATCAAGGATTCCATAGCGGCTATTCTGCATGCACTTATATATACCACCTGAGCTGTGCTTATTCTCTTTAGATTCCGAATCAAAAACTACATTCAGCCGCTCCTTTCGTTATACGAGTATTAAAAAAACATCCAGAGCCTCAAAATAAATCCCGACAAATTTTCCTTTTCCTCGGCTTTGCTCACTTTCGTCCCGATTTGCTCGCTCTTTCACCTTCGTCCGTAAAACCGAAACCATCTCTCAACCGAGCCCCTCCCTCCACCCCTCTCTCTCTCTTTCTCTCTGTCTCTCTCTCTCGGAGCGTCCAAAAAAGAAAGAGAAGCGCAGAAGAAGAAGAAGCAGCAGCAGCAGTATCCGAACGAGAGTAAATAGCCCGACCTCCTGCAGGCAAAGTCCGCGGTGTTAACGAACTCTGCAGCAAGTCTCAGGCCGGCGATCGTCGCCCCATTAAATTAACAATCGAGCGAAAGCCTATGAGCGCGAATCTACAGTTAGCCCCCCAGACGCTCGGCGCGCACGTATGCAGGTATACATATGTGTGTGAAAAAGGCAGAAAGAAGAAAGAGGCGGAGGAGGAGGAGGAGGAGGAGGAGGAGGAGGAGGAGGAGGAGGCATCAGGCTGAAGAAGAAAACGGGGTCCGTGAGGTTACACGCAGCTACAACGTATAAGCGGCGGCAATAACCTCCTTCGACTGGGTGGCGAACGCGCAAAGTGCGAAGATACCACGAGTAGTAGCAGCAGCAGCAGCAGCAACAGCAACGGCAGCAGTAGCAACAGCGGCCACCAAGTGGGACAATGACCGCGCGAGACCTTCTTTCAATCTCCTCACCTTTTCTCTCTCTCTCTCTCTCTCTCTCTCTCTCTCTCTCTCTCTCGACACAGCGGAGGAGCTTTCTTCTTTTTCCTCTTGCACACGAGCTGCCTGTCGTCGCCGTCGTCGTCGTCGTCCTCTCTCCCTCTACAGCATACGCGATTCACTTGCATTCTCCCCCTCCCCCCGTCCCGTTCCCCTCTTCGGCCCTCTCTTACCACGGATAAGCCTATGTGTACGCGCTGCACGGTTCTCTATAAGTGCACCTATTTCCCTATGAGCGAATACTCGCTCGAGCGCGCGCTAGAAAAGCATTTGCTTACGCGTTATATATGCACCTCCTCTCTTTTCCTTGCCGGCGCGCAGCTCCGTTATGTAGCTGCACGACTCCTATATATGTGTGTGTGTGTACACGAAAAACGGGGGCAGCTCTATGACGGATTGGCGGGGCGAGAGAGAGAGAGAGAGAGATGACGATGTTCGCTAGGAAGAGCCGCGCGAAACTTTGAGGTCGAGTCTCTATGCGCTTATAGGCTTCCTTGTACGTTTTTTTTTGCTCTACGTCTAGCGAAATTTTAAGGCGATGCCGTTGCCGTTGCTACTTTATGAACGTTCGGGAATTGTAATGTTTTCGCAGGTGTTTGCCTAGAGGAGCATCGAGTCTCTCTGTCTATACGTGTGTTTGAGTGGTTTTCCCTGATAATTGATGAAAAGTGGAACTTGACGTTGAGCTAAGAGAGTTTTGAGATGTTTTCGCCGCGCTGAACTAGAAAAATAGCCGCGCCAATACCGGACGTTCCAGAATCATCTTTTTCATCGATATCGTTGCGATTATTGATCGTTAAGGATTTTTAATATTGACGTTGATAAATATCGCTTTGAGATATAATAGTTAATAACCAACTTTTATTGATTAGTTACTATAAATGGCATTAGTGGAAATTTTTAATTTCTATCTTCCTTTCTCATAAACAATCAAGTTGAAATCTAAAACGGATCCAGAAGCTATTTTTGCTTGAAAAAAAATCCTTGACCATCGGCTCACACAAATGACCGTCAATTCCCAACATCATCCTCACCGTGAAAAATCTAAAAAAAGAAAGAAAACCAACTAGCCGATTCACCGTTACACAAGCGCCTCGTGCTTTCCAGGTCTCGGAGAAAAAAAAGTGTCGAGCCGTACGGGCGGCACGCCGAAAAACGAGCCACTCTTATTTTCAATCGACGAAAACAAAATACTGGCGCACACTTATATATATATACAGTCGAGAGTTCAACGACAAGTCCGATCGCGAGATATCTCGCGCGTAACACATAAGATACACCGATCCCAATTCAACCTCTCCTTCTCTCACGCATAATTGCTCGGTGTACATACGCGGTAGTAGAAAAAGGAGCCAGTGCACTCGCTCGCATCATCATCCGCATCATCCGATCCTACACGCGCGGCGGTCGCGCAGCAGCAGCCGAAGAAGCGAAGAAAAGAATCGGTCGGTTGTTCGCGCGCGCGCGCGCGAGGCGAACGACGCGTCGAAGCTGGTGGCGGTGGCGGTGGTGGGGGCAGAAGGGAAAAAGATCAACGACCCCGGGCCGCGCGTATCTGGGTTAGTAGTCGCGTCGAGGCGATCTCCGCTGCCGTGGCGGCCGTAAGAGCCGTGTACAGCCGATTCACCGATTCGCGCTCGCTCGCGGAAATTCTTCTCTAACGAGCGAGCGCCTGAGAGAGAGACGGCGAGAGACGGAGAGAGACACTCGCTGCTTCTCTCTTTCCCTTTTCCGAAAGACTCGCGCGCGCGCGCGCTCTTGTACGCTGCACACGGGAGAGCCAATGTTACACACACACACGCACGCACGGATAGTCGCCGCCGCTGTTGCTGCTGCTGCTGCTGCTGCTGCTGCACAACGCGGCCCAGACCGTGACTTTGTGAAATCGAGGTGGCCAGCGCGTGCAAGACGACTTGTGCTACACGAGCCTAACTCGAGCCTCTCATGAGCCACTGGCCGCGAGCTTATTGCCTTCTTATCCTTCCAAAAGTATCGAGTGTGGATGAAATTCGCAGGTCCTAAATGAGATATAGGCAGAGCTTAGTGGCGTATAGTCGGGTTTTCCGAGCGCACATTTTCTCGCGAGAGGAGAGCTGCGCTGCAGCCAATTTCCTAAGTAGTTCAATCCGCGTACGGTACGGCCATTGACTGCCGCCAGCTCGCAGAAAGTTCAAGCGCCGCGCTCCGACAGATTTTCCACCGCGAGAAAATGCTCGAACTTTCGATGCCGCGACCATTGTCTCTCTTATATATACCTCCTTGCAACGCTACACTGTCTCTTCTGTAATCAGAAGCCTATATATGCATTTACGTGCTACGCGGCGCTAAACTTGTGCGTATACAGATGAGCGTTGCGGCTGCTGCTCTACATCTCGACGAAAACAAATCTACCAGGAATCCAAGGATCGAGTAAATGCAGGAACGAAAGCTTATCGTTGTACGGAAGAGAAAAACTCCGCGGCAAAACAAGACTAATGCGCACATAAAATAGAAGCGAGCGGAATGGTTCGACGATCTTAAAGCGAAACTCGCAGTTTCGACGCTCGCTCGTAAAAGTCGGGCGAAACTAAAAGGCCAAAGTAAACCTCGCCAAAATTCCTCTCTCTCTCCCGCGACACTTTTGCATCACGGAAAACTTCAGCACAGACGGTCGAGCTCGACAAGTGACGAAAGACGAAACATAAGAGACAATAGGGGGAAAAAAAGAGAACCGATACTCCGACTATACAAAAATCAAGAGATGCACGTAGCGAAAGACTGCATAAGTACGTGTCCGGCTCTTCTCGTTCAATTGAACCGATGCCAAGAGTAAAAAAGCCTTCCTTAAAGACCGATACGGTGTACCGAGTATAACACACACGGCTTTCGCCATTCAGCCCTAATTCGTGTATAGGTACATTAACTTGAAGATCCAAGCTTACAGCGACGCCTTCTGAAAAAAAGAAACGCATCCTCCCATCCGTCCCCGATGCAAAACACCTCCCAAAAAGAACGTATAGCGCAGGGGTGTGTTTCCCCAGAGACGCATCGGCCGTACGGGTGTGCAGCGGCATCAGCGTACGCCGGGTGGCGGTTACACCAACTGTACACGCAGAGCGCGCAAAAGGTTCGTAGGTGGAGGTAGAAGCAGCAGCAGTAGCAGCGAGAAAGAGTGGAAGAGAGGAGGAGAGACGGAGGAGGAGGAGGAGGAGGAGGAGGAGGAGGAGAGGAAGGCGGCAGCAGCAGCAGCAGCGGCGCGGCGCAGACGGAAAACGAGAGCGGGAGAAGGGAGGCACGGTGTAGTCGGCTGGCAACGGGTCGATCGAAAGCGCAGCGGCGCAGCGGCAGCGCCGAATGCACCACCACCGGACGCGCCTGCCTCTCCCTCCCCACCCGGGAGAGCGCATCAAGCGTGCCAAGAGGGGAACCGCCACTGCTGCCGCCGTCGCGTTGAGCTAGGTCAGGTCTAGCCGAGTTCCACACTGTGCCATCGCTCTCTCTCTCTCTCTCTCTCTCTCTCTCTCCCTCCCTGACTGGTGCCACCGCCGTTGCCGCCACCGCCGCCGTCGCCGCGACTCTCCCGTAACAGTCTCGTCACACACACCCTCGCACGCGGAACCGAGCGCAGCAGCAGCAGCAGCAGCAGCAGCTCGCGTCTGACCGGAGCCGCGGCTTTTCTACTGTGATAGAAAGAGCGAGACCGAGAGAGATCTAGCCCAGTGCCGTGCAGTTTCCTTGGACTCGCTCGTGCGTATACAAAACAACGGTCGCCTATAGCACAGAGAGCGAAGGTGTCGTCGTCGCTGTCGTCGCGGGTTGAGCGTGTGCAGTGCCGGAGAGGAGAGGAGAGGAGAGGAGAGGAGAGGAGAGGAGAGGAGAGAGAGAGAGAGAGAGCTGGTCCGCTGCACCGCGCGCGGGGCCCATCGATTTTTCGAGAGTGCGAGCGCGAGCTGTATAGCCCACCTCGGCTGTATACCCCCTGTGCGCGTGAGTGCACCTCCCGCACATGCAGCTCAGTGCATGGGCAGCAGCAGCGGCAGCATCGGTATAGCGGTATAGCAAGCTCGAACCCCGAAGAGATGCCGCACTCACTGGCAGTCTACCGCCGTTCCGAGTGAGATCGGAGAAGGAAGTGCAGCGGTCCACTCGCGGGTGAGATATGAGAGGTGGAACCGGCGAGTCCCGAGTCACACGCCCGGTACCAGATAATAGTCGCGCGATGCCGCTCGTCCCGGTCTCCCTCAAGAACCACCGGATTACGTAACTCTCTCTTGTTGTGCTTTTCCTCTCTCCCCCTCATTGTTATTCTCCCGCTACGGGGATAGAGGCCCTTGCAGTTGTGTGCAGCGTTGTTGCAGCGCCCCTGCGACAGGTAAGCCCCCGTCTGACTATCTCTGTATAGCTGTAGCCCGTGTGTCCATGTATGTGCGTGTCAGATAGAGAGTGAGAGAGAGAGAGAGAGAG